>APFE031544121.1:2950-46779 GCA_000404065.3 Pinus taeda
TATCTCCATGAATACTTATCGGAATCGGATGATATTTATATCAATCCTACACCTCTCGACGAGAGGAATCTAATAAAAATATTATCAGCCATGAATAAGATGACCCACATGAAGTTTTTCCCTAGATGCCAATTTTAACATGGAAGATGTCTCTTAATTTGACCTTGGAAGAACAAGAAGTGATGGATTATGTGAAGGGTAAAATCCATGAGCTTCCTTCAAATACACGGGCTACTGTGAAGACCAAGTACAATAGGGTTGAAGCCAAAGCAAAGAAGATTATCAGAGATTCCATTGACAAGCGTCTAGTGGCCTACATCTCCGAATTGAAGACCTTCAAGGAGATCTAGAACAAGTTGATCAACATGTTCAAGGTTAGTAATGCTAATCAAATTCTCTTTCTCAAAATTAAGTTGAAGGATATTAAGAAGGCAAGGATGGGATATTCAATCCTACTTCTTAAAGATCACTGAGATCAAGAATGATCTACTTTCGACTAGAGAATTCATTCCTGACAGGGAACTTACTCTCACCACCCTTGGAGGACTCCCACTTGAATGGTATGTATTTAGAACCACTATACTCAACAATGATCGAATTCCAGGGTTTGAAGAATTGATATCGAGATGCATTCAAGAAGAAACAGGAATGGTGGAGTAAGAAATGCATTCTAATAGAAGCAACCCCACTGCATTCTCCGCTTATGCCAAAAGGAGGAATAATGCAAGGTCTAAATGTCATTTCCATGGAAAGCCTGGATCTAAGGGAGGAAGGAAACGCAGGTGCTTTGTTTGCAATAAGTTTGGCCACTATGCAATGGAGTGTTCAAATAGAAGGGACACATCACATGATGATGATCACAATCATTCTAGGGGCAACTTCAACAACAACGATCAAAGGAATGGCAGGTCCAATGGCAAGGAAAAAAGGAATATGGGACATTAAGGAAATGGTCAACCCTCCAAGAAAGCAAAGAACTCCAGGTATGAGGAATCAAATGTTTTTAACAATAAGCAAAAGGAGTACTATTTTATATCGGCCCTCTCCACTACCTATCCACTGGACACTTTGGGGAATTGGCTAATTGATAGTGGTGCCTCAAGGCACTTCACCAGATACAAGGAAGCTCCCTAATCTGATAGAAAAGGAGACAAACTTGGAGATCATCCTTTTAGACGATGTCACCTATCCCGTGAAGGGAGTAGGGAATGTTACCCTTCAATTGAATCAAGGTAACACTATTCATTTACAAGAAGTATTATATGTACCTGATCTCAAGAAGAACCCAGTGTCCATTTTGGCAATGGAAGACAAAAGGATTCAAGATGGAATTCATCGATGGAAAGGTATGTGTTTGGAAAAGAAATTTTAAAGATGCTTTTACTCTTGGGTTCAGGGTTGACACTTTGTATCAAGTTGGAGGAAGTCCATTGGGAGCCATGTCTTGTGACACATCTCTACAATCTGAACTATGGCACCAGAGGTTTGCCCATCTTCATTAGAAGGCCCTACACGATGTGAGACAGATGGTGACAGGTATGCCCAAGTTCAAAGTAGAGCATGAAGGTGTATGTCCGAGATGTGCCGAAGGAAAACTTACAAGGGGACCATTCCCCTCAAGTAATAGCAAGGCCACAGATATATTGCAATTGATCCACTCCGACATATCTGGTATGATGCATGTAAATTCTTTTGGAGGATACTTATATTATCTCACCTTTATGGATCATTATTCTCACAAGACCTGGATCTACTTCTTGAAGAAGAAGGATGAAGTGTTCACCTAGTTTCGACACTTCAAAGCCTTGATTGAAAACCAATCCAAAAAGAAAATCAAGATATTGAGGACAGATAATGGGGTACAAATCCAATAAATTCCAAGATTATTGCAGAGAAGCTGGCATTAAGAGGGACACTACAATGCCATACACTCTCGAGAAAAATGGTGTGGCTGAAAGGAATAATCACACTATTGTAGAAATTATTCGTGCCATGTTTCATGATCAAGAGCTTCGAAAGTTCCTATGGGCTGAAGCTGCAAATACTGTTGTGTATGTTCAAAATCGATGCCCTCATCAAGCATTGGACTCCAAGACTCCCAAAGAAATGTTCACTGGTAAGAAACCCGATGTCTCTCATTTGAGAATTTTCAGAAGCCCCGTATATTTTCATGTGCCAAAAGAGAAAAGTAGCAAATTGGGTGCATCTAGGAAGAAAGGAGTCTTTGTGGGCTATAGTGAAAATTCCAAGGGATATAGAATTTATGTGGCTAGTCAAAGGGAAGTTGAGGTAAGTCATGATGTCACTTTCGACGAAGATATGGCCCTTAGAAAGATCAACAACCTTCCTATCCCAAGGAATGACAAAGAAGCTGACAACGGAAAACAGGATGCAAAAGAAGATGAAACGATGCTGAATGTTGATGAACCTATGGATCCTGTTGATCCTCCTCCTCAAGAGCCCTCCCCCTCCAAGAGGAGACCCTCATGGCTTAGGGAGACTCTCGAAGATGCCAAGAGACATATTGCACCAAGGGGGACTTTCCGTGAAAGCAAGAAGCCAAACAAGTATCAAGGATACTTGACTGTCATGAGCACTATCATTCCAAATGAGCCTTCATCATTTGAAGAAGTCATGAAGCAACAAGTATGGAAGGATGCTATGAATGAAGAATACAAGTCAATTATGAAGAATGATGTCTGGGATGTTGTCCCTAGACACCAGGAAAAATCAGTTGTCACCTCCAAGTGGCTCTACAAAATCAAGCATGGAGCTGATTGAAGTGAAGAGAAGTTCAAGGCTTGCTTTGTTGCTCAAGGCTTTTCTCAAAAGGAAGGTATAGATTACGATGAGATATTTGCACCTATTGCCCGATATACCACCATCCGCTCGATCATAGCCCTTGCTGCCTTGCAAAGATGGAACCTACATCAAATGGATGTCAAGACTACTTTCTTGCATGGTTTGATCAAAGAGGAAGTCTATGTGGAACAACCCAAGGGGTTTGAGGTTGATGACCGAAAATCTCATGTATGTAGGTTGAAGAAATCTCTTTATGGTTTGAAGCAAGCACCCCGGGCTTGGTATGAGAGGATCAATAGCTATCTGATGAAGCTAAGATTCACTAGAAGTGAAGTCGATCTGAACCTTTACTTTAAGGTTGAAAATGATAAACCTCTCATTCTAGTACTTTATGTGGATGGCCTCTTTCTGATAGGTGCAAACCCTCTCATTAACAAATGTAAGAGGGAGTTGGCTTCTAAGTTTGAGATGAAGGACCTAGGACCGATGCATTACTTCCTAGGTTGGAGGTCTGGCAAAGGTCAAGTGAAATTTTCCTATCTCAAGGAAAATATGTTGTAAAGATATTGGAAAGATTTGAGATGGTAGACTGCAAGCTTGTGACTACCCCGATGGAACTTAACTTTAAGAAGTTAAGTGGTAGTGCTGCTGGACCTCAATTGGGAAATGCTTCTGAGTATTGTCAACTCATAGGAGCACTGATGTTCTTGGTGAACTCCCGTCTGGACATATGTTTTACAGTTAACACATTGAGCCAATATAGGGTTGAGCCTCATCATATACATTGGATTGGTGCCAAGAATCTTCTGAGATATCTTCGGGGCACAATCACTCATGGAATGAGATACACTACCGAGATGTGAAGCTGCATGGTTATTCTAATGCTGATTGGGCTGGTAGTATGGTGGATCTGAAGAGCACTTCTGGATGTTGTTTTTCTTTGGGTTTTGCTTCGATATCTTAGATGAGCAGGAAGCAAAATCCATTGCCTTGAGCACCACTGAAGCATACATAGCTGCTAATATGGCCTCCTGTGAAGAAGTCTGGTTGAGGAAGCTCTTCAGTGAGCTGTTTGGACATGTGTTGGATACCACCATGATCCTCTGCGACAACTAGAGTGGGATCCAATTATCAGAGAATCCTGTGTTTCATGATCGCTCCAAGCATATAGATATCAAGTACCATTTTATCTGGGATATGGTACAATGAGAAGCAATAAGGCTCCATCACATTGAGATTGATGAGAAAGTCGTCGATATTCTGACAAAGCCCCTGGGGAAGGTCAAGTTCTTGGCCTTCCGAGAACGACTTGGAGTCGTGGAGAGACACTCTTATGAGGGTCTTGTATGATATGGACATTGAGCTCTGGGAGCTCCGAGGGGCTCGAGGTACTTCTTGGAGCGATGAGAAACCATAGGGTTAGTGGTTCAACCTTCCCCTAGTGGTTTGTTGTGTACAGCGTGAGTGGTTCAGCCTTTCCCTACCCCTTGATGACATGTAGGCAGGATGAGTGGTTCATCCTTCTCCTGCTGAGACATCCTACCCATGCAGTTTGAGACTCATGGGAATTACCTCTCATCTGGCCAATGAGTAGGGAAATGAGAATAGGGACCATAGTACTACCGATAGACACATCGTGTAGTATCGTAGTCCCTATGCTAGGATGACAGATATTGATCTGGGATCAATTGGAACTGACTTTGGGTTAGTAAGAGTGGTATGAGAAACTCTCTTTTGATTGGAAATGACTTCGGGTCAGTAAGAGTAGTAAGAGACACTCTTTTACTCGGGACTAACTTCGGGTCAGTAGAGAATGGTATGATACATTCTCGATCACTTCTTCTTCTTCATAGTTCAGTAGAGCAGAGCAATGTATTGATGGCAGAGATAGTACGGACTGGCAGATGGATTAGCAGATGGAGTTCTCCCTAGTTGAGAGGAAGTGTTAAAATTAGCAACTAGGGCCACACTCTACATGGGTCATCTTATTTATGACAGTTGATATTTTTCTTGGATTCCTCTCTCCAAGAGGTGTAGGATTGATCTAAAGATTATCCAATTCCGACATTTACAAATGAAGTTATGAATTTATTTTGATTATGGACAAATTATCAAGATCGGCCGGCAAAGTTATGTAGGCTCAGAAACCCAACAATCACGTTTATTCATCCTCAACATTTGCTATAAATACATGATGCCTTAGCCTCATTTGGACACACTCATCCTAACACATCTCTCTCTCTCTCTCCTCATCTGATTGGGTACACATTTTCTGGGCAGATTTCTCTCTCACACTAACAAAGGAAAGGAGGAAAACATTTTGTTTTGGGTGTTAACCAAATTTCAGGAAGTGTTTTGACCAGCGTTGACCAGCCATGTTGACCTGTTTGACTATGTTTTTGGGTGAGATATTTCTGCTTGGGCAGGCCACATTTTTGGGCGCAAAAATCGAGGTCAAACATTGACTTTGACCAACATTGACTGCAGCTAGGGCTGACCACAGGGTTGGTTGTTTGACCAGGTTTTGACTGGACTATTTTGGATTGTTTTGAGGGCTTATTCATCTTGTTGTTTGGAGGCCGAAGTTGACTGAAGTTGACCATTTTGTTGAGATCAAATCTACCCTGTTGACCAACGTTGACTTTTACTGTTACAAAATATAAGATTTGTAAATTGTACTATCTCTCTCTGTTGAACTATTGAAGACTAAAAGAAGAATTGATCAAGGGTTTCCCCACATTGGGGTTTGTCCCTCGCTAGTGCCACATCTTGTGTCCTCTTGTCTTGGCTTGTCTTCCACTATTTACGTTTGTGTTCTATCTACATTTTACTATCATGTGGATGTGATTGCTAATCTAGATATTAATATTGGGCTAATAAAGAAATTGAAGTAAAATTGCTCTAAAGCATAGAACATACCATTGTTGCCTAAAATTAACAAAACAAAGCCACATTCAAGACCCTTCCTTCTTCCAAGTCACGTAATAATCCATGCCAAATTCCCAAATGAAAAACAAACATAAGCACTCGATTATACAATGAATAACATACCTTTTGGGTCGGATTACCCACCTTCTAACATGTGCTCTTCACAAATGGGCGAGGAAACACACAACTGATGCAAGTGGCAAAGATAAAGTGGCACATCACATCGGCTACAAGGTGGCTGTCAGGGGTTGTTAGTTGACAGCTGGAAGTCGATGATTAGGAGAAATTCTCTCCTAGGGGTACCCACTTTTCATGGGTAATAGGTCCAAAAATGAAAACATTGACATCATAGAGGAAATCGGGGAAAGCATAAAAACATATCGACAAAACAAAAAACACAAATTATCCATTTTTTTTTCAAATTTTTAACCATATAAGCAATAACAACATCAAATAAATGAATTTACACATAAATCCACACCCTTGGCTCAAGACAAACTAGTCTCCTTCTCCTTTGTCCTCTGTTTTTTTGCAAAATAAACCAAAAACTTTGCTTTAAAGTAAGGGTTGTCCATGGATGGGCACTCTTTTGGTATGGTGCACGATATATTGTGCTTTTGAAAAGTGTGAAATGTTATTGCAAAGGGAAAATGTGCACATTTTTCTTTGTGATAACATCGCCAAAGGGTTTGATGCATAAAAGTGTGTGATGTTGGCAATAAATCACATTTTGCAACACTGGTTAATACTACTCCCCATCCAAGATCTCAGGGAAGAGGAGAATTCTACAAAGTTATTCTTTGGCATACATGCATACATACATAAATGATGATGATGTGATGAACATCCATTGAGACTAACCTTGGTCTATCGTACCTATAAACTTTATTAATTACTATGACTTATCATGTTTTTATGATCGAATAACCTGGAGATGGAATTTTCGAGTTCCATCTGATTTTTATGGGTAAATAAGCTATGGAGTTTAGTTTTATTATAGATTAGAGGAAATTTAAGCCTAAAAGTGGCCTCCTAACAAAAAATAATAAAATAATAGTTAAAATAATAAAATAAGAGTTATGAATTCTGGAGAGAAAAGAAGAAAACTATTTTTTTAATTGTAGTTTTGGCTTATCTCCTTATAGATTTACTCAAATTTCAAGTGTAGACACTTGTTGGATGAGAAATTAAATTCCACATCCAACAAGTACCCATTATGCATACTTTTGAGAAGACCAACATTGATACAAATTGAATATACATTAAAAAAACGTGTTGAACACACTTTTTAAATTTATCTTCAACTTTTAACAATGTAGGTATTCTCAAAAGTATGCATAATGGGTACTCGTTGGATGTGGAATTTAATTCGGCATCCAACGAGTGTCTACACCTTAAATTTGAGTAAACCTATAAGGATTTAAGTCAAAAGTACAATTAAAAAAACTATATTTTCTTCTTTTCCCTCCAAAATATTTACATGTACCTCTTTTTAAATTAAAAGGATTTTGATTGGTTTACATATTAAGATATGGAAATTACAAAAAAATTTCTTAGGCACTTTTAGGCTGAAATTTCCTCTAATTAATGTATTGAAAGTGAGATCCGATGTCTTTGTAAGTCGTGAACTCCAAGAAAGTGTGTTTTTCATCCACAAAAACATGGATCCTAGATCTAAGTGGGTCTTGTATCTAACCAAGGTGGATCCATCCACTTAGGTTTTTATAGACAATATTTTTTGTTACTAAGCAACTCCATTTGAAGTTTATAGGTCAATCAAACCTATAACTTAATTAATTACTATGATTTATCATGTTGTTTTTATGATTGAATAACCTAGAGACGAAATTTTTGAGTTCTATTTGATTTTTATAGGTCAATGAGTTATGTTGTTTAGAGTTTTATTACACATGTTTTGAAAGTTAGATAAAATGTCATTCTAGGCGGAGAACTCCAAGAAAAGGTTTTGTCATCCACAAAAACATGGATCCTAGATCTAAATACGTGGATATTGTATCTAACCAAGGTGGATCTAGTGACTTAGGTTTTTATAGAAACTATTTCATTTGAAGCTTTTTTTTGTTACTAAGCAACTCACAAGCATATTGCAATTTTCTTGCATAGGAATAGATTTTAGACACTTGTTAATTTGGACTATTTCCAAAGTAGATTGCTCTTATTATTTGGATTTAAAAGGATATCTTAATAGGTTGAACCATCCGTCCAAGGCATAGTTCCAATGGCTAGGCCTTAGGGCACAGGTTCAATTCCAATAGAGTCCCTCAGGGTTACTAGCCAAGATTGTGGTTGGTAGTTGAACTACTCTCCATCCATATTTTCCAAGAAAGGGGGGGATCACACAAGGTGTACCTTTGAAAAACAAAATATTGCTCTTATTATTGTTATTATAAAAAATCCCAATGGTTTAGCTCAATTGGTTCGTATAAACTATCTCAAGGCATAGTTTTCCATGAAATATTTGCATCTAATTAGATTGAGATTCAAGTCGAGTTGAGTCCCATTGCATTATCAACATCTATTGTGGCTAGAAGTTAACATATCTTCCATTGGAATATTCCAAGGAAGAAGGGAGATCCGAAGAAGTTTTCCTATGAAAAAAATTTCTCTAATCACAACAATGTGTCTATGTCCTTAAAAGCCATAATATTTTTGGTAAAATCTAGCTAAAATTTCACCCTTACAATCAAATAACTATATTTTGTTCCACACGAGCTAGCTTCAAGGCCCTCACAATGTACACCACATCTATTTTATGTTAGATAAGTAGAGAACTCATAAGTTGGAATTTGTGAAGATACAAAGAAAATAAAAGAAAGTAATGAAAAATAGTTCATTAATGGAATATCCAACATAAGGAGGACAATAAATTGAAATCCATGTAGGATGATGAATGAATAGCATAGCAATAAATTGCTAAAATTCCATGTGATGATATACGTGATGATATACTTTTATGCATTGACTAATCATGATGGTGAATGGTTATGTCCATTATTTAGGTTATGTTTATTAATTTATTTATTTTTTGGCTTGACCCATATGGATTTGAACCTTGAATTTCATGCTTTACATAATACTTTATAAAATGACGATCACCAATTGCGCTGCCCCCATGGGATTAGGTTATAAATATTATTATTATTGTTGTTGTTTTATAATATTTCTTTATATTTTTATGTTCATTACATTGCCTATCCTTTCAAAGATGCTTTATCCTAAAAACATTTTATGCAAAAGGCCTAATATTTGTTCTAGGCACGGGCAAAACGGTTGATCCTAGATGGAGTCTAGGATCATGTTGTTTCACATATAGATAGCAAAGACATTGCCAAGAAGATGTGGGATGCTCTAGCCATGTTGTATCAGGGTACTTCTGAGCAACAGAAGATGTACCTGTTAGTTTTTTTGGCATCGGATGTGTTCTAGCCACGAAATTTTGTGGACAGGCTAGAATACATGAGATATCCAAAACCCATAAATCGTTTCTAGAAATTCCACCTAGAAGTGTCTCAATTAGATTATTAACCGATTTTTAAATATTTCCTAAATCTAAACTTAGGGAATATGGTTAATTAATCAGTATTAATAGAGATAAGGCGTGTATCATCTGGAAACTCACACATATCAACCCAGAAATGATCCTATCCATTGATTAAGTTTTAATCTTGGTCGTTGGTGCTCCAATAGTGGATTATAAAAGAAAGACGATGTGGTGATGGAGATAATCTAGTGCAAATACTCAGTCGCTCAGGTAGTTCAATTTTCTCAGTAGCACTAGCTTGGCAGAGAAGATAGAGCTAGAGGGTGAGTAGCAGGTGGAAGAGGAGAGCAATAGCATTCCGGGAGGAAGTTTTTTTTTGGTTCCTGGAAGAGTGGAAGGAAGGTCGAAATCTTCAGAGGACTAGCGTAGGCACCGCGCAGAGGGTGACACGGGCATCTCAACGCAGAGGTTGGGGAAGCTATTTCTGAGGCAGAAAATAGTTGTGGGGTGAGAGAAAATTCTCACAATATTTTTTCCAATTCAGATTAGATTTCCAGCTGGGCATCTAAATTATTGTATTCATAATTGCTATTGAACATTAATAATAAAGCCCTCATCTGCTGCACCGATTTTCACAAGTTGGGTTTTTCCAGGGACAATTGTCCAAAAATAACAGTGAAATTTACTGTGTGAATTCCTCAATTTCCATTATTTTATTTTCCCCAGTACTTTAAGGTGAAAATTGCAGATGTGATTTTATCCGTTACTTGCCTTGGCAAATAAACTCCATAATTAATTTTTGAGTTAGAAGAATAATTTCCAGTAGCTGCAATAGATAAAATTTCACATGGTATAAGAGCTTAATTGATCAACTAGGAAGCCTAGAAGCAGAGAAAAAAATTTCGTTGTTCAGAGGAAGCAGCGGATCGAAATTCCTAGAGAAACTGCACAGAACCTAGAACAGGCAATTCGAGTTGCTAGGGCAGCAATTCGATTTTTCAGTTGAAAGGAGGCAGGAAAATCGAATTGCCGAGATTAGTGATTCAAGCAGTCAAAGGGAGAAGTTGCAGCATAGTTTTTCGCTGAGAAGAATCATGGTTGGACGCAGAGAGTTTTTACTACAGGTTGTAGAGCAAAATTTACGTCGGGAGAAAAAGAGGAATAACACACTAAATTTGTTCAAGTATAACCATGGACAAAAGTAACATTCAGGAGACTTCAGATTTGTCTTCTAGATTGGAAGACAAATTTGCTTGCTTAGCAAGATCAGATTCACAAGGAGTCTGGTATATAGACAGTGGAGCTTTAGCTCACATGACAAGGATTAGAGAATATTTCTCTAGCTACAAAGAGGAGCAAATGGATTTCCAGATTACTATGGGAAACAAAACGAAATGTACTCTTGTAGGGAGAGGTACCATAGATTTTCAGGAGTCAAGAGCAAGCACCAGTGCTTCAGATGTATTGCATGTGCTAGAATTAGGTATGAACCTGATTTCAGTATCCCAGTTACAGGATATGGGGCATGATATTCACTTCATGGGGAAGAAAGTGTATGCCAAACACCCGAGCTGGAAAAAGGTAAGACAGATTGGAGTTCGAAGTAACAGGTTGTACCGGTTATAAATCGATTCTCCAATGGCACTGATAGGTAGTAATAGTAGCAGTGGGAAGGAGCTAAATGAATTATGGCACAAGAGAATGGGACATCTACACATGGAGCACTCAGGATGCTCAAAGAAACTGTAACAGGGGTTCCTGAACTTGGAACTGAACACGATGATGTGTGCAGAGGGTGCGTACTTTGGAAGTATGCTAAGGCGACATTTCCAAGAAGTGACAACAGAGCTATGGCGTGTTAGGAATTATACACTCAGATATTTGTGGCCCGATGTCCACTAGAGCTCTCAACAGTGTCGAATATTTTGTCACCTTTATTGATGATCATTCCAGGAAAACCTCGATCAACTCCTTGAAGACCAAGGATGAGGTCTTCAATCATTTCAAAGAGTTTAAAGCTCTCATGGAGAATGGGATAGGGAAAAAGATCAAGGTGCTTCACTCAGACAATGGTGGAAAATATATTAATAAAGACTTCACAGATTTTTGTGCGAAGGAAGGAATCAAGAGAGAATGGAAAACTCCATATAATCCACAGTAGAATGGTGTAGCGGGGCAAAAAAAACAGAGCCATTGTTGGAGCTGCAAAGGCTATGTTATATGACCAGAATCTACCCAGATTTTTGTGGGTAGAAGAATGTAACACGACAGTGTATATTCAGAATAAGACTCCTCATAGAGCATTGGGGAAGAAAATGCCAGAAGGAATCTTCACAGGGAAGAAGCCAAAAGGAGGTCATCTCAAAAATTTTGGCAACATTGTTTATTGTCACATGCCAGATGATAAAAGGACCAAACTAGATCAGACTGCAGAGAAGGGGTTTTTCGTTGGGTACAGCGAAACCTCAAAGGCATTCAGAATCTACATTCCTAGTAGTAGGAAGATAGTAGTAAGACGGGACAGGAAGTTCATGGAGGACGAAGCTTTCAAGAGGTCTCGTGAGATGCCTGCAGGTGATCAAAATTCAGTGAGGAGCATCTCCTTTAGTCCAGTTGTAGGGGAAGCCAGTGGGACAAGTAGGGGGACAGTCACAAAGGTCAAGTACTGTGACCAGTACCAATATTTCCTCATGTGCAGGAAATCCGGGGAGTTCTCAGCAGATGGAGCAGCAAAGACAAGATGAGGAGGGGCTAGCAGAACCTCCCACAACCAGTGGTCGAGCCAGCAGATAGGTTCGTCAAACATTAAGAGATGCATAGGAATTTATTGGAACTCCTAGGACGAGCAAGAGACAGCGCGGACAACCTGAAAGGTACCAAGCATTGGTAGCATAGGTTGCAGAATGTTCCAGCTTTTAGGAGGCCGCACAAGATCAAGTGTGGATAGGTGCCATGGTAGAAGAGTATAGCTCTATCATGACAAATGATGTTTGGGAGGTAGTGCCCAGGCCAAAAGACAGATCAGTTGTAGGTTCGAGGTGGATCCGTAAGATCAAATATGCAGTAGACGACAGTGTGGAAAAATACAAGGCTAGGTTCATTACAAAGGGTATGCACAAAAGGAAGGGATAGATTATGATGAAACCTTTGCCCCAGTTTCCAAATACACTTCTATCCTGACAGTTATATATCTAACAGCTCAGATGGGATGGTAGATTCACCAGATGGATGTCAAGACAACCTTCTTAAATGGAGTGATAGAGGAGGAAGTGTACATAGAACAACCCGAGGGCTTTGAGACTCAGGAGAGGCGCATCGCATGTGTGCAAATTGAAGAAGGCTCTACACGGCCTTAAGCAAACTCCCAAGGCATGGTATGGTAGAATTGACACCTACTTGCAGCAGACGGGGTTCGTTAAGAGTGACGCAAATCCCAACCTTTACTATTTGATGGTAGAGGATGAGCCCCTCATTCTAGTTTTGTATGTGGATGATCTATTCTTGACACAATCATTAGGGTTCATAGAGGATTACAAGAGGAACCTGGCAGCAGAATTTGACATGAAGGATTTGGGGTTGATGCACTGTTTCCTAGGATTGGAGGTGTGTTAGAAGGATGGGGATATCTACCATAGGCAAGGAAGATACGCTACAGATATTCTGAAGAGGTTCAGAATGCAGGATTGCAGACCCGTGTCTACACCCATGATTACCAACTTGGAGAAGATAGATGCATAAGATGACAAGGATGTCGACACCACCTTGTATAGATAGCTCATTGGGTTCATGTATATGGTCAACACTAGGCCAAATATTTGCTTCATTGTCAATAGCCTTAGTCAGTTCATGGTGGAACCAAAAAGGGTACATTGGGTAGCAGTGAGGCATATTCTGAGGTGCATTCGTGGTAGAGTCGAGTATGGGTTGAAATATACTCCAGAGGATGATGTCAGACTTTGTTGGTACATAGATGTAGATTGGGCAAGCAGTTCAACGAACAGGAAAAGCACCTTCGAGTACTGATTCAGTGTTGGATTAGGGATGGTTTCTTGGTGTAGCAGGAAGCAAAAGTTAGTAGCATTGGGCTTTAGAGAAGCAGAGTATATGGCAGCCAACACAGCTACATGCAAAGCTATATGGCTTCGGAAGTTGCTAGTAATCTTATTCAGACAGAGGATGGAGGTGACCAGTGTCTATTATGATAATCAGAGTTGCATAAACCTCTCTGAGAATCCATTGTATCATGACAGGTCAAAGCACACTGATATTCGGTGTCACTTCATCAGAGATTGTGTACATCGAGGAGCAGTCCAGCTACAGTATGTTCCCACAAAAGAGAAAGTTGCAGATATACTCATGAAAGCTCTAGGGAGAGTTAAGTTTGTCTATTTCAAAGAACAAATGGGTATGGTGGAGAACCCGTTTCAGCAACAGGGACAGGCTATTTTGGATGTTGTAGATGTTGCAGTTGCAGCAGCAACAGATGAGAGGGAGTTACAATGCAGATGCAGTGTTGGTAGCAGTATGGTCGGGTCAGCAACAACACAGATGCAGCGTATATCAGAGTTGCACAGTAGTTGGTGGGCAGCAACAACCAAACATCAGCAGTGTAACAGGAGATGAAGAAGAGATAAATTGTTGCTATAGGTAGCGACAATGATAGAACACATTCCTCACTAAGAGGGAGTGTTAGTTTTTGTGGCGTTGGATGTGTTCTAGCCACAAAATTTTATGGAGATGCTAGAATACATGAGATGTGCAAACCCCAAAAATCATTTCTAGAATTTCAACCTAGAAGTGTCTCAATTATATTATTAACCATTTTTTAAATATTTCCTAAGTCTAAACTTAGGGAATATGGTTGATTAATTACTATTAATTGAGATAAGGCATGAATCATCTAGAAACTCACAAGGATCGACCCATAAATGATCCTAGCCATTACTTAAGTCTTAATCTTGGTTGTTGGTGCTCCAACAATAGATTATAAAAGAAAGTCGATGTGGTGATGGAGATCATCCAGTGAAAATACTCAGTTGCCCAAGCAATTCGATTTTCTTAGTAGCCGTAGCTCACCAAAGAAGATAGAGCTAGAGGGTGAGTAGCAGGTCGAAGAGGAGAGCAGTAACATTGCAGGAGGAAGTTTTTTTTTTGGTTCCCAGAAGAGTCAAAGGAAGGAAGGCCGAAATCTTCAAAAGGCCAGCGTTGGCACTGCACAAAGGGTGACGTAGGTATCTCAACGCAGAGATTAGGGAAGCTATTGTTAATTTTAGGTATGTTCTATGCTTAGAGCAATTTATTTCAATTTTCACAGTTAGCTCAATACCTTTTCTAGATTAGCAATCACATCAGCATTAAAGTAAACTGTAGATAGAACATAAACATAAATCGCAGAAGACAAGCCAAGACAAGAGGACACAAGATGTGGCGCTAGCCAAGGACACACCCCAATGTGGGGAAACCCTTGATCAATTCTTCTTATATTTTCTTCAATAGTTCAACAAAGAGAGAGAGATAGTACATTTACAACAAAAGTCAACACTTTGACTTATCTAGATAAGAGCATAGATCATCTCTAAGAAGATGATACATGAGATCAGTTGAAAACATGTTGCTTTAACTGATTCTACAAGGTGACTCCACCTATCATTCTATTGCATCTCATCATCATGTTGCACCTCACCGTGATGCACCATGTTGCACCCAGCATCACAATGCTAGACCTCATGACCATGTTGTACACATCATACTATTGCACCTTATGCTGCACTGTTGTCCCATGTGCCATTGTTGCACCATGCTAGCCATTGTTGTCCTATGTGGCATACTGTTCTCCTACTGTTAGTGACATAGCCATTCCATGTTTTCTTGTTGTCCCATTGTTTTGCTATTTCCTAATCACAGCTTGCTATGCTTTCCATGCTTGCCCATGCTTGCTATGCTGTCCAATGTGTCTTAGCAGCACCATGTAGCCCAGCTATCCCATTTACTAGCAATGTTGTCCTAGATATATTGTTGTAGTTGTTGTCCCTAAGTTATGCTATACCTTGCTATTGTCATACATACACTAATCCTTCTAGCAACAATCTCATCATCAAATTATCCTCATGCTTATACTTGAATGCTGGTGCACTAATGTAGTTCCCCAACTCTGGTTACGGTATCAACAGTGCCCTAACAACCACCTCTAAACTCTGCAACAGTCCTTGAAAAGAGTGCGGCTTACCTCCCTCGAGAAGTTGTTGTCCTACGCTACCTGTCGATGTAACTATTGTAAGAGTATGGCCTTACGACCCTCCACAACTTATCCAAACAGTCCTGTGTCCCACTGTAATTACAACAAGGATTTGCGACCTTCAATTTTAGGAAGTAGTTCACCCTAATCCGCACCAAACAGTCTAGATTCAATGCTGCTCTTTGGCCTTGTCACCTGCTCAAACGCAGACCCAAAACAGTGAAGAGAAACACCCTAAATCTTGCCCAAATTTGCCTCTAGGCTAGCGGCCTACTTCCTATGGCAACTCGGCCTTATTACAGAGGTTTTCTTGCCCAAAAATAGACCCTTCACATAAACGTCCTCCTTCTTCTTGAGCTCGACCAAAGAGAGCTTTATGAGATGATGCACACTTGGACTGCGTTAGGTCTGCCTTAGGATAGCTTCGTTAGGGCTGCCTTTAGGTCTGTTAGGGTTGCCTTTAGGTCTGCGTTAGGGCACCCTTTAGGTCTGCATTAGGGCAGCCTTTAGGTCTACCTTTTAGTAGGGACTAGCGTATAGGGTTGTAGGCCTCCGTCTCGATAACGTTAGGGCTTCTCTTCATGACTGCGTCCTCTGGATTAGGGCAACATCTTTTCCTCCAACATCTAGGGCTTCCACTCCTAGATTTCTCTTCCACTAAAATCCAAGACAAGTGGAGAGAAATCAAGATAGAAGTGTGTGTGAAATGACTCTCAAGTCATCTCCTTTTATACTAAAACGTTGAGCACATGTGGGGTTTACTTGGTTGCTGGCGGACCTTGACGAATTGTCTTATAACACAAATAAATTCTTTACTCCATGAATATTTATCGGAATCAGCTGATCTTTAGATCAATCCTACACCTCTCAATGAGAGGGATCCAAGAAAAATATCAGCTACCATAAATAAAATGACCCACATGGAGTTTGGCCCAAGTTTCCAATTTTAACACTCCCTTTCAACTAGGGAGAACTCCATCTGCTGATCCATCTGTTCGACTATACTATCTATGCCATTAGTGCCCTGCACTGCTCTACTCTACTCTACTTTGCTCTGCTCTACTCTATTGAGCTCTGCTCTGCTCTATTGAGCTCTGCTCTGCTCTGCTAAACTCTGCTCTGCTCTTCTCTACTGAGCTCTCCTCTGCTCTGCTTTGCTGAACCATGAAGAAGAAGAATTGATCGAGAATGTCTCAAACCATTCTCTATTGACTCGAAGTCAGTTCCATATGAAGAGAGTGTGCCATACCACTCTTACTGATCCCAGATCTGTTTCATTGATCCCAGATCAATATCACAAGAGAGTGTCTCAAACCACTCATGCTGATCCCAGATCAGTATCATTGATCCCGGATCAATGGAGGTCATCCTAGCATAGGGAGTACGGTAGATACAACGATGCGTCCACCGATAGTACTACTATGGTCCCTAACCCCATTTCCCTACTCATTGGCAAGATGAGAGGTACTTCCCATGAGTCCCAAACTGCATGGCTAGGATCCCTCGACAGGAGAACCACTCATCCTATCCCTAAGTCACCACGAGGTATCACAGGGGAAGGCTGAGCCATTCACCATGTACACAGCACACCATTAGGGGAGGGTGAGTAGCCCTATGGTCGCTAGTTGCTCCAATAAGTACCCCAAGCCCCCCGGAGCTCTGAGAGCTTAATGCATGCAACATGTAGGACCCTCATAAGAAGGTCTCTCAACAACTCCAAGTCGTTCAGGAAGGTCACAAATTTGACCTTTCCCCCGGGGCCTTGATAGAATGTCTGTGACCTATACATCAATCTCAATGCGATGGAGCATCCTCGCTCATCAATGTACGATATCCTAGATAAGGTAGTATATGATGTCTATATACTGGAACAATCATAGAATACGGGATTCCTCAACAATTGAATCCCCCCTGGTTGACATAGAAGATCACGGTGGTATCCATCATGTGTACAAACAGCTCACTGAAGAGCTCCCACAACCAAGCAACTTCACACGAGGTCATACTCGTAGCTATGTATTCAGTCTCAGCGGTGCTCAAAGCAACCGTCTTCTGCTTCCTACTCATCCAGAATATTGAGCAGAACCCAAAGAGAATCAACAGTCAAAAGTGCTCTTGAGATCCTCCACACTGTCTGCCTAGTCAGCATTCGAACAATCATGCAGCTTCATATTTTCGGCAGTGTATCTCAATCCATGGGAGATTGTGCCCCAAAGATATCTCAGAAGATTGTTGGCACCAATCCAGTGAGGCTCAACCATATATGAGCTCATCATTCTAACTTCAAATCATGTGTCCGAACGGAAGTCAACCAAGAACATCAATGCGAATGAGTTTATGAAATTCAGAGGTATTTCCCAAATCTGTTCTGGCATCACTACCATATAACTTCTAAAAGTTAAGATCCTCAAGGTAGTCACGGGCTTGTTGTTTACCATTCCACATCTGGAATCCAACTCCCTCTTACTTCTACAAATCAAAGGGTCTGCAATTGTCAGAAATAGGTCGTCCTCAGAAGGTGCCGGTATGAGAGGTCTATCATCCACAACCTTCGAGCAATGGTTTGGATCAGTTTCACTCCTAGTGAATCTCAGCGTCATCAGACAACTATCAATCCTCTCATACTACGCCCGGGGTGTTTTGCTTCAAGCCATAGAGGGCTTTCTTCGACTTGTATACATGAGATTCCCGATCATGAATCTCAAACTCCTCGGGTTGTTCCAAACCTGTGGACCTGCTACATGAGGGAAATGGTCCCCTTCTGAGATTTTCCTTCGGTACATCTCAGACATGTACCTTCATGCTCATCTTGAATTCAGACATCCATATCACCATCTGGCTCACATTGGGTAGGGCCAAATAAGTAGACCTCCGATGTTATAGATGAGATATGTCAATTGACATGATCCCCTATGGACCATCCTGCAACTTGATACAAATTGCCAACCCTAAACCCATGAGAAAAAGCATCTAAGAAATTTCTATTTTCAAACACGTACCTTTCCATCAATGAATGCCACCCTGAAACCTTTAACTTCCATTGCCGAAATGGACACCAGGTTCTTCTTATGATCAGGTACATAAAAGAGATTCTATAAATGAATCGAGTTACCCTTATTCAATTGAGGGGTAACATTCCCTACACCCTTTCTGGGATAGGTGGCATTGACTCCAAGCATAATCCCACGATTGTTTCCATCTCTACCAAATTAGAGAGAGCACCCTTCTATCCGAAGAAGTGCCTTGAAGCACTACAATCAATAAGCCATATTCCTAAAGAATCTGAAGGAGAGGGCCAATACAAGATAACGCTTCTTTGTCTTATTAGAAACAAAATTTGATTCTTCATACCTAGGGTTCCTTGCTTTCTTTGAAGAGTTGGTCATTTCCTTGATGACCTGCATTACTTGTCATTCCTCCGATCATTTGAGATGTCCCTGGAATGATTGTTATCATCATCAAGTGATGTTTCCCTATCATTCGAACACTCCTTCGCATAATGGTCGAACTTATTGCAAGCAAGGCATCTGCCTTTCCTTCCACCCTTAGATCCGGACTTCCCATTGAAATGATTTTTAGGTAGGCCATCAAAAGCTTCCGCTGCACCATTCTGATAATATTCTCTGCTTTGACTTCACCCGTGGTGAATTTGAAGAGGGATGAGGAACCCATTGATCTTATTGTCCTTTCCCAACTATCTTCGGTGATTTCTCTTTAACTCTTTCCTTGGGCTTTGTCTTCACCTCAGCTCTGATACCATGTTAATTTTAGGTATGTTCTATGCTTAGAGCAATTTATTTCAATTTTCACAGTTAGCTCAATATCTTTTCCAGAATAGCAATTACATCAGCATTAAAGTAAACTATAGATAGAACATAAACATAATCGCAGAAGACAAGCCAAAACAAGAGGACACAAGATGTGGCGCTAGCCAGGGACAAACCCCAATGTGGGGAAACTTTTGATCAATTCTTCTTATATGTTCTTCAATAGTTTAGCACACACAGAGAGAGAGATAGTACATTTACAACAAAAGTAAACACTTTGACTTATCTAGATAAGAGCATAAATCATCTCTAAGAAGATAATACATGAGATCATTTGAGGACATGTTGCTTCAACTGATTCTCCAAGGTGACTCCGCCAACTATCATTGTGCTGCATCTTGTCATCATGTTGCACCTCACCGTGATGCACCATGTTGCACCCATCATTA
The DNA here is from genome assembly GCA_000404065.3 of Pinus taeda. Taxonomy (NCBI): domain Eukaryota; kingdom Viridiplantae; phylum Streptophyta; class Pinopsida; order Pinales; family Pinaceae; genus Pinus; species Pinus taeda. The sequence continues at coordinate 22,634 of APFE031544121.1, forward strand.
CAATGTTGGACCTCATGACCATGTTGTACACATCCTACTGCTACTCCTTATGTTGCATTTTTGTCCCATGTGCCATTGTTGCACCATGCTAGCCACTGCTGTCCTATGTGGCATACTGTTCTCCTACTGTTAGTGACATAGCCATTCCATGTTTGCTTGTTGTCCCATTGTTTTGTTGTTGTCCCATCACAGCTTGCTATGCTTGTCATGCTTTCCATGCTTGCCATGCTTGCCAAGTTGTACATGCTTACTATGATGTCCAATGTGTCTTAGCAGCACCATGTAGCCCAGCTGTCCCATTTACTAGCAATGTTGTCCTAGATATATTTTTGTAGTTGTTGTCCCTAACAGTGATGCCATACCTTGCTACTGTCATACATACATTGATCCTTCTAGCAACAATCTCATCATCAAATTATCCTCATACTTTACTTGAATGTTGGTGCACTGATGTAGTTCTGCAACTCTGGTTAGGGTATTAACAGTACCCTAACAACCACCTCTAAACTCTGCAATAGTCCTTGAAAAGAGTGCGGCTTGCCTCCCTTGACAAGTTGTTGTCCTATGCTGCCTGTGCCATGTAACTCTTGTAGGAGTATGGCCTTACAACCCTCCACAACTCATCCAAACAGTCATGTGTCCCACTGTAATTACAACAGGGATTTGCGGCCTTCAATTCAGGAAGTACTTCACCCTAATCCGCACCAAACAGTCCAGATTCAATGTTGCTCTTTGGACTTGTCATCTGCTCAAAATCGGACCCAAAATAGTGAAGAGAAACACCCCAAGGCTTGCCCAGATTTGCCTTTAGGCCAACGGCCTACTTCCTATAGCAGCTCGGCCTTATTACAGATGTTTTCTTGCCCAAAAACAAACCCTTCACATAAACATCCTCCTTCTTTTGAGCTCGGCCAAAGAGAGCTCTATGAGATGTTGCACACTTGGACTGCATTAGGGTTGCCTTAGGATAGCTTCGTGAGGGCTGCCTTTAGGTCTTCGTTAGAGTTGCCTTTAGGTCTACGTTAGGGCACCCTTTAGGTCTGTGTTTTAGTAGGGACAATCATATAGGGTTGTAGGCCTCCTTCCTGATAGCATTAGGGCTTCTCTTCATGACTGCATCCTCTAGATTAGGGCAGTATCTTTTCCTCCAACGTCTAAGGCTTCCACTCCTAGATTTCTCTTCCACTAAAACCCAAGACAAGTGGAGAGAAATCAAGATAGAAGTGTGTGTGAAATGACTCTCAAGTCATCTCCTTTTATACTAAAACGTTGAGCATGTGTGGGGTTTATTTGGTCGTTGGCCGACCTTAACGAATTGTCTTATAACACAAATAAATTTTTTACTCCATGAATACTTATTGGAATTGGATGATCTTTAGATCAATCCTACACCTCTCGATGAGAGGGATTCAAGAAAAATATCAGCTGCCATAAATAAGATGACCCACATGGATTTTGGCCCTAGTTGCCAATTTTAACAGCTATTTCGGAGGCAGAAAAAATCTATGGGGTGAGAGAAAATTTTCACGATTTTTTTTGCCAGTGTTTTCTTCAAATTAGATTTCCAGCTAGGCATCTAAATTATTGTATTCAGAATTGTCGTTGAACATTAATAATAAAACCCTCATCTGTTGCACCGATTTTCCCAAGTTGGGTTTTTTTGAAGACAATTGTCCAAAAATAACTATGTCAAATTTATTATGTGTGTGAATTTTTCAGTTTCCAGTATTTTATTTTCCGCAATATATTTATGTTGAAAATTGCAACTGTGATTTTATTCGTTATTTTCCTTAGCAAATAAACTACATAATTAATTTTTGAGTTAGAAGAATAATTTCCAATAGCTACAATAGATAAAATTTCACAGTACCTTGAGGAGAAGCTAAGGCTCATCCTAATGCAGAAGGGGGAAGGCGTAGACCCTTCCTCACCAAGATTCAAGAGGTCCGGGACCAGTTTTCAGATGTTGGGGCAGTACCTCAACCCACAGAGCTTGTGAGATTGGCACTCAACAGTGTCTCCGAGGACTGACAGGTCTTTGTCCAAAGCATATTGGGCAAAGACAAGTTATCATACTAGGACAGGATGTGGGTTGACTTGCAGCAAAAAGAATTGAGGCGAGCTCTTCTAAATAGCTCCATGAGTGGCAGCAGTAGCAGATCGAAGGAGGTGAAGGAGGAGGAGAATGTGGCCCTCGCATCTAAGGTTCCCAATCAAGGACAAGGGGAGGAGAGGAAAAAGAAGAAGGGCCTATCGAAGGTCAAGTGCTTCAGATGTGGTGAGCTTGGTCACTACAGTACCTAGTGTCCTCTTAGGAAGAAGGACAAGGAGGAGAAGCAAGACTAGTAGGCAGCTTCAACAGAGATTGATAAGCTCTCCTCCAGGATGGAGGAAGACTTCGCCATGTTTGTTGGCATACCGCCAGGAGTGAGGTGGGCAGATTTGGTGTTGTAGCCCCAGGGCGTTACAGATTGGGCAGGGTCCTTGAGGAGTCCATCTCATGGATCAATACCTAGCTATGGGGGCCCATAGCATTCAGTAGAAGGATGGATCAATGACAGTTGATGCAGTTAGATGCCAGAGTGACAGTGTCAGAAACTAGTAGCAGTCAAACGTTGGGGAGCGCAGTGCAAAATTGGCAGCAATGCAGTTGGCACAGTGCGGAGTTAGTTTAGTGTAGATTCTTCAGTGACAGTGTAGATACTAGTAGCAGTCGGAGACTTGGGTGACAGGTGCATTATACTGATCAAAATTGATTCAATATTTTGTATATGTTTCAGTTGCAAATGTTGTAGTTGCAGCAACAATAGATGAGATGTAGTTGCAGTGCAGATGCAGTGTTGGCAGTAGTATGGCAGTGTCAGTGGAAGCACAGATGCAGCATGTATCAAAGTTGCGCAATGGTTAGGGAGCAGCAACAACCAAACATCGTCGGCGTGACAAGAGATGATGTAGAGACAGGGCGTTGTGGCAGGATGTTCAGCACTAGAACACATTCCTCGCAAAGTGTTAGTTTTTGTAGCATCAGATGCGTTCTAGCCTTGACATTTTGAGGAGAGGCTAGAATACATGAGATCTCCAAAACCTAGAAATCGTTTCTAGAAATTCCTCCTAGAAATGACTTAATTAGATTATTAACCAGTTTTTAAATATTTCCTAAGTCTAAACTTAGGAAATATGGTTAATTAATCAATATTTGAGTTAAGGAAAGAATCATCTAGAAACTCACACAGATCGATCCAGATATGATCCTAGCAATTGATTAAGTTTTAATCTGGGCCATTGGTGCTCAACAGAGGATTATAAGAGGAGGTCAATGTGGTAATGGAGAATACACTTGATAGGTACGATTTCTGAGCAGATCAATTTCCAGAGTAGCAACAATCAATTGTCGGAGAGAGAGCTAGAGATCGAAGAATTGCAAGAGGGGTAGGGACAGTGATCTGAAGGAAATATTTCCAGATCTGGAGAGGTAGCAACAAGAGGGCTGAGTTATCCCAGAGAGGCAGCGCAGAGGCTCTGCGCAGTAGCTTTAGCAAGGCAGATTGATTTGTTGGTGAGAAAAATCGTTCTCAGTTCCAGAGACCGAGCAGAGGTTCCAGAAATCCAAAGAGACGATTTCTTCAGTAGATGGAGGCAAAACAACTTCATCGGAGGCAATTTCGAGTCACACGTGTCGGAGACAATGTAGAGGCAGTGCAAAAGAGGCTCATGTTGGGGTTTAGATGGCCAGTTTTCTGAAGGAAAGTCGTGCCAGAGATTCTCTATGGGAGAAGTGAAATTCCCTTCAGTATTTTGCCCAGATTTTCTTGTTGTGGATTGCTAGTTTCAGGCATCCAGATTGTACTCATATTTTTCACCGTTGCATAATAATTAAAACCCTCATCTGCTGCATCGGTTTTCCCAAGTTGGGTTTTGCCAAGGACTTTTGTCCAAAAATAATTGTGTTATTTTTTGTGTGTGCTAACATTTCTTCCAGCATTTATTTTTCCATAGTTTTATTTGTGTAGATTTCAGTGTGATTTATTCAGTATTTGTCATAGCAAACAACAAATAAATTGTTAAATTAAAACAACAATTAGGAGAATAATTTCTAGTTGTTGCAATAGGGTTCTGGTACTGGAATTTTCACAAGTCTCCCATTAAGAGACTTGGGAGGGCTTGTTGCACTTGGAGAAACCCTAATGTTGGAGAGAGGAATCCTTGTTTTTACATTTGGAAACATATGGAGATGGCATGGAGACACCCAGCTGGATTTGGGACCCCAACGGTGGATTTGAGGGACATTCAAATTTTGGCTGGTTTCGGCACCATGACATTTTTCTAGACCTCATCACATCATGACATGGCATTTGAATTTTAGAGCCCTAAAAGAGCATGAAATCAACATTTCTTGAGGCCACATCTCACATGTGTGTGAATTTATGGATTATTTTGTAGCTTGGCTAGTGGGTTGGCTTGAAACCCAGGGTTTATCATATGTCAATCTTTTTTTAGGGTCCTCATTAGCTAGAAATTATTGAGTTGGAACTCATATAAATATAGATCACCTCACTTTCATTTTAGATCATCACTTGTGGATCAATTTGGCCTCTTTGAAGGATTTCAGCCTAGCTAAAATAGTCTTGTATACTTTTGGAAATGTGATCTTTTGTGGAGCTTTTGCTTTTGGAGACATTCACTTGTGGAGACATCAATTTAGGATAATAAAGGATTGGTTCATGCATTTCTTGTAAGTATTCTATATGTTTATTATCCTTTTATGGTTATTTCATGGAATGGTTATTGTTAGAGTTTCTATGTGCTAGTTTTATTGAATATCTTTCAATGAAACCTTGGCACAATATTGTGTGCATTACCCTAAAGAATGTATGACAATCCCCTGAGTGAAATTTCATGTTAAGCTCTCTTCAATGACATTATCCCCTCATAAAATGATAGCCACAGTTTTTAAAAATTTGAAAATTTCATCTATTGCAGTAACTGGAAATTATTCTCTTGACTGTAAATTTAATTATGTAGCTTATTTGCTACGACAAACAATGAATAAAATCACAAATGCAATTTTCATCATAAAGATAATGTAGAAAATAAAATACTGGAAACTGAGAAATTCTAGCGCGCACACAAGAACTTTGACACCATTATTTTTGGACAATTGTCCCCGAAAAAACCTAAATGTGGGAAAACAGGTGCAACATATGAGGGTTTTATTATTATTGTGCAATAGAAACTCTAAGTACAATAAAATGATGCCAAACTAGCATTTCTATCTGAGAGAAATGATGGCCAAAATATCTGAGGGAATTTTACCCTCCTCACCAAGCAAACTTGGCTCAGTCTAGGTTCAAAAACTAACCCCCAAAATGAACTACGCCAACCTCTGTGCAAGCGTTGCGCAGTCCCTTGTACACCTAGCCCGGAACTCCCTCTAAATTAGACGTCCTTCGTGTCTCTGCTACTAGAAATCTCTGTCCAGGCCCTCTGGTAATTTTCCCTACCTTCGGCACCTCAAACAATTCGCTCCTTAGCTAAATCAAACTATTCCTCTTGAGGCACTACACAACCCTTGCATAGCCTCCTGAAGAATAATTTTGGCCTCCTCTTTTGACTCTTCCGAAACTCGAAACTCCTCCAGAAAATCTCTATGTTGCCCCTCTGCCACCTGGTACTCGATCACACTGCTAAATCACCTGCCACTGGGAAATCGAACTACCTATATCACTGAGTATCTACAACTAGTGTGTTCTCAATCTACCCATCAACTTCTTCTTATGATCCTTTGTTGGAGCACCAATGGCCCAAATTAAAACTTAATCAAGGGCCAAGATCATATCAATGTCAATCTGTGTGATTTTCTAGATGATTCTCACTATCTCAATTAATACTATTAATTAACCATATTCCCTAAGTTTAGACTTAGGAAATATTTAAAAATTAGATAATAATCTAATTGAGAAATTTCTAGGTGGAATTTCCAGAAACAATTTCTGGGTTATGGAGAACTCATGTATTCTAGCCTCTCCACAAAGTTTCGAGACTGGAACACATCGTATGCTACAAAAACTTACACTCCCTCTTAGCGAGGACTATATTCTAGTGCCACACACCCTGGCACAATACCCTGTCTCTGTACCACCCTCTGTCACGCTACTAATGTCTAGCCACTTCCCACCAATAACTACGTAACTCTTATGTTGCATATGTGATGTTGCTGGCATTGCCACACTACTACCAACTCTGCATCTGCACTGTAACTCCCTCTCATCTATTGTTGTTGCTACTGCAACCACTACAACTGAGAAGCATCTTAAATAATCTATCCCTGCTACTAAAACAGGTTCTCCACCATACCCACCAGTTCTCTGAAATGGACAAACTTAGCTCTCCCTAGAGCTTTCGTGAATAAATTTGCAACTTGCTCTTTTGTGGGAACATACTATAGTTGGACCGCTCCATGTTGCACACAATCTATGATGAAATGAAACCAAATATCTATGTGTTTTGACCTATCATAAAACACTGGATTCTCAAAGAGCTTAATGCAACTCTGATTATCATAGTAAACATTGGTTGCCTCCATCCTCTACCTAAACAAACTTACCAACAGCTTCTGAATCCATATAGCTTCACACTTAGTTGTGCTTGCTACCATATACTATGCTTCTGCAGAGCTCAGTGCTACCGACTTTTGCTTCCTGCTACACCAAGAAACCATCCCTGATCCAATGCTGAAGCGGTACCCAAAGGTACTTTTCCTGTCCACTGAACTGCCTACACAATCTGCATCTGTGAACCCACACAGTCTGACGTTATCCCCTGGGGTATATCTCTATGCCGAGCACATATCTCAAAATATGCCTAGGTGGTTCCCAGTGTACCCTCTTTTGTTCTACCATAAACTGACTGAGCGTATTGACGACGAAGCAAATATTTGGCCTAATGTTGATCAGATACATGAGAGAACCGATAAGTTGCCTATACAAGGTGGGGTCGACATCCTTGTCATCTGATGCATCTATCATTTTCCAGTTGGTGATCATGGGTGTAGATATGGGTCTACAATCCTGAATTTGAACCTCTTCAGAATATTTGTAGCGTATCTTCCTGGTCTAAGGAAGATCTCCTCGTCCTTCTGCCACACTTCCAATCCTAGGAAATATTGCATACACCCCAAATCCTTCATATCAAACTCTACTGCCAAGTTTCTCTTGCAGTCCTCTATGAGCCCTGATGATCCTTTCAATAAGAGATCATCCACATACAATACTAAGATGAGTGGTTCACCCTCTACCATCAAATAGTAAAGGATGGGATCTACGTCACTCTTGGAAAATCCCATCTGCTGCAAGTCGTTTCAATCCGACCATACCATGCCCTAGGAGCCTACTTGAACCCGTATAGAGCTTTCTTCAATCTACACACATGAGTGCGCCTCTCATGATTCTCGAAGCCTTTTGGCCATTCAATTTACACCTTTTCCTCTATCACCTTGTTCAAGAATGTTGTCTTGATGTCCATCTAGTGAATCTTCTGTCCCATTTGAGTTGATAGGGATATAACTAATCGATCCCTTCTTTCTGTGCATACCGCTTTGCCACGAACCTAGCCCTATACTTCTCCACGCTACCATCTGCAGCATACTTGATCTTGTTGATCCATCGAGAACCTACAACTGACATGTCCTCGGGCCTCAACACCACCTCCCAAACATCATTCGTCGTGATAGAGTTGTATTCTTCCACCATGGCATCTACCCACACCTAATGCTATGCGACTTCCTAAAAGTTGGAAGGTTTTGCAACCTGAGCTAGCGATGCTTAATATCTGTTAGGCTACTTGGATCTCTCTTGTTCATCCTAGAAGCTCCAACAAACTCCTTTGCATCTCTCAATGTCTAACGAACCTCTTTTCTAGCTCAACCACTAGTAGTGGGAGGTTCTACCAGTTCCTCCTCATCCTGCCCCTGCTACTCCATTTCCTGAGATCTCACTAGATTCCCTGCTCTTGAGGAAATGCTAGTACTGGTTACTGTACTAGATCCCTATGACTATCCCACTAGTGGTCCCACTGGCTACCCGTATGGCTTCCCTTATTGCTATACCAATGCAGCTTCAACTGGTTGATTCTGATCACTTGCAGACATCTCATGAGATCTCTTGAAAGCTCAATCTTCCATGAATTTTATGTCCCGGCTCACCACAATCTTCCTATTGCTAGCAATGTAGATCCTGTATGCCTTGGAGGTCTCGCTATACCCAACGAGAAACCCCTTCTCTACAGTCTGATCCAATTTGGTGCGCTTCTCATCTGGCATGTGGCAATAAGCAACACTGCCAAAGATCCTGAAGTGACTAACTTTTGGCTTCTTCCCTGTGAAGACTCCTTTTGGCATTTTCTTCCCCAATTCTCTATGAGGAGTTCTGTTTTGAATACACACTGTTGTGTTACATGCCTCCGCCCATAGAAACCTAGGCAAATCCTGGTCATATAACATTTCTTTTGCAACCCCAATGATGGTTTTGTTTTTCCGCCCCGCTACCCCATTCTACTATGGATTATACAAAGTTGTCCATTCTCTTTTGATGCCTTCCTTCGCGCAAAAATCTATGAAGTCTTTATCAATATATTCTCCACCATTATCTGAGTGAAGCACCATGATGTTCTTCCCTATCGTATTCTCCACAAGGGCCTTAAACTCTCTTAAATGATTAAAGACCTCATCTTTGGTTTTCAAGAAGTAGATCCAGGTTTTCCTGGAATGGTCATCAATAAAGGTGACGAAGTATTCGGCACCACTGAGAGCTCCAGTGGACAACGGGGCACAAATATCTGAATGTGTAAGTCCTAACAGGCCATCTACTCTGTTGTCACTTCTTGGGAATGTTGCCTTAGCATACTTCCCAAGTACACATCCTCTGCATACATAATCATGTTCTGTGCCAAGTTCTGGAACCCCTGTTACTGTTTCCCTGAGCAACTTGAGTGCTCCATGGTGTAGATGTCCCATTATCCTATGCCATAACTCATTCAGTTCCTTCCCACTGCTATTGTCACTGCTTATCAGTTCCATTAGAGAGTTGAGCTGCAACCTGTACAATCTGTTGCTTCGAACTCCAATCTATCTTTCCCTTTTCAAGCTTGAGTGTTTGTCAAACACTTTCTATCATGTGAAGTGGATATCATATCGCTTATCCTATAACTAGGATACTGAAATTAGGTACATACTTAATCTTAGCACATGCAATACATCTGTAGCACTGGTGCTCGCTCCTTACTCCCTCTAAAAATCAATGTACCTCTCCCTATGGGAGCACACTTTGTTCTATTTCACATCGTAATCTGGAAGTCCATCTGATCCTCCTTGTAGCTAGAGAAATATTCTCTAACCTCCGTCATATGAGTTGATGCTTCACTTTCTATATGACAGACACCTTGTGAAGTTGATCCTAACAAGCAAGAAAATTTGTCCTCCAACCTGGAAGACAATTTTCAAGCCTCCTGAATGTCAATTTTGTCCATGGTCATAGAAAGGACAATTTGTGTGTTATTCCACTTTTACCTGATGATGATTCTACTGCTGCAAAAACCTTTTGCGTCCAACCAGAAGTCTGCTCAACAAAAATATGAGCTGTTCTTGCTCCCTTTGACTGCTAGAATAACTAAATCTAGCACGTCGAATTTTTTTACCAACCTACACTGGAAAATCGAACTCCTACCCAAAAATTTGATCTTCCTGTCTTAGCACTGCACAACTTATGAGAATTTCGGCTTGCTGCTTCTTTTGAACAATGAAATTCTCTCCTTTTCTTCTATGCTTCCTAACTGATTCACTTATGCTCTGATACCATGTGAAAATTTTATCTATTGCAGTAACTGGAAATTATTCTCCTCACTGTAAATTTAATTATGCAGTTTATTTTCTACAACAAACAATGAATAAAATCACAACTACAATTTTCACCATAAAACTACTATGGAAAATAAAATACTAGAAACTAAGAAATTCTAGCACACACAAGAATTATGACACCGTTATTTTTGGACAATTGTCGCCGGAAAAAACCCAATTTGGGAAAACTAGTGCAACAGATGAGGGTTTTATTATTATTATGGAGCAGAAATTTTGAGTACAATAAAATGATGCCAAACGGGAATTTCTATCCGAGAGAAATGATGGCCAAAATATCTGAGGGAATTTTACCCTCTTCACCAAGAAAAATCGGCTTAGTCTGGGCTAAGAAACTAACCCCCAAAATGAATTGCATCAACCTCTGCGCAGTCCCTTGTAGGCCCAACCCGAAACTCCCTCTAAATCTAAATTCCTTCCTGTCTTTCCTGCCGGAAGTCTCTGTCCAGGCCCTCTAGAAATTTTCCCTACCTCTGGCACCTGAAACAACTTGCTCCTCAGTTAAATCGAACTATTCCTCTTGAGGCACTGCACATCCACTGCGTAGCCTCCTGGAGAATAATTTCAGCCTCCTCTTCTGAATCTTCCGGAACTAGAAACTCCTCCAGAAAATCTCTATGCTGCCACCTGCTACTCAATCACTAGCTCGATCTCATTGCTAAATAGCCTGCTACATGGAAATCGAACTGCCTAGATCACTGAGTATCTGCAACTGGTGTATTCTCCATCTACCCATCAACTTCTTCTTATAATCCTCTGTTGGAACACCAACGACCAAGATTAAAACTTAATCAAGGGCCAAGAACATATCGGAGTCGATCTGTGTGAGTTTCTAGATGATTCTCACCTTATCTCAATTAATACTATTAATTAACCATATTCCCAAAGTTTAGAGTTAGGAAATATTTAAAAATTGGCTATTACTCTAATTGAGACATTTTTAGGTGGAATTTCTAAAAACGATTTCTGGGTTATGGAAAAATCATGTATTCTAGCCTCTCCACAAATTTTCGAGACTAAATACATCCTATGCTACAAAGACTAACAAAAACTAGAGTTTTTCTTGGTCTTACTCCATAATAAGGTTTGATTCTTCCATTAGTAGGTCTTCCTTTAGACTCCATCACCCAAGGTCTAAGAACTAGCCATCCAAATAGGTGACCACGCCATTAAAAATCCTTGAAAAACATATCTTTCTCTCTCTATCTTACATTTTTAGCCGTTCAAGGCAAGCTGTTAGTCTAGAGATAGGGTTGAATTCAACTAGGAGTGTGTTGGTTTGTGGAAAGGTTCTACATGTGATTTATGTCTCATTGCCTCAAAATCAATTCTTTCTCATGCTGAATTCTTCCATGTTTGGGTTGACGTCACAACCCCGAGGTAATTTTTCCCTATGATAAACTCTAACCTAACCCTAGGCTTCAACTTAGGGCTTCTTGAAGGCTTGTTTCTCCATTTGTTGATCATACCTATCTTTTACAAGCCTTATGCACCTAGGAAAACCTTTTCATTAAACCCTAGGTCATGTGTGCCTTATATAGGCATCTCGGAGGGTTCACTTTCCCTTGTCTTTTTTGATTTTAGACTTGTCCAGAAGCAGAGTACCTTTCTTGAGCCTGTCTTTATCACCTCTAAGCCTTAGACTTTGAACATCTGTTAGGTGACCTACATAGGGAAGCCTCCCTTGTGGTGAAGTCCACTAAAGAGGAGGTGGTGTGTCATGGTGACAATGGGCCTCCACCTCATAGTTTTGTCCCTTGGTCTAGTCCTTGTTTTGTGAGGCCTCTCACAACACCTACTAGAGTTTGAGGCAACAGAGCTAAACCTTTCCTCTAACTATTTGAAGAATAGGGATAGGTTTTTCTTTCCCTTAATCATTGGATCTTGCATGTTGCATGGAAAAGTAAGTTAGTTTATTTGTTGTATCTTGGTATTATGTTCCATGGGATTAACGTTCTTGTACTAAGTTAGTTTATTTGGTATTTGCTTCATTTTCCCTTATTGAGCTAAACATTTCCTCCAATTATTTAAGGAATAGAGAACGATTTTTCTTTCCCATAATCATTTGGAAAAGTTTAAACCTAAATTTTAAACTCTAGGGTAAGTTATATTATTATCTGTAATTTGTTTGGAGTTAATATCACTCCAAAAAAACCCTAAAATTTTATGTATCCTAGACTCCATACGTCCTAGATTGAGAAGACACTAGTCCATCTCCTTTGTGGTTGTTAAAAATATGCAACTACGTTCAAGTTACACTTTGGACAGCTCATTTGATGGAGACGGTGATGGCATTGAATTCTTCTTTTCGAGAGGACCAAAATCAACCTAAAGATCACTCAAATCGGATAAGAGAAAGTGTACTTATGAAGGAAAGCCCACATATGCACATTTGGACAAGGTCAGCCCCAAAGCAAATTGGACACCCATAGAAGCCTATAAATATAAGTGACCTCAAGCTCATTTGGACATTATCACCAAGCATCTTCTTCTTCTCTTCTTCATTGATTGGCTCGCACAGGTCTAAGGCAGGGATGACAACAAAGGTTAGCAAAGGTCCGAAATTATAGGATCCGAGGCTTTGCATTTGTTTTAGGGTTTTGGGTTACAATCGTTGGCTTTCCACAAGGCAAATTTGACCACAGTCGCAGGCATCTCAAGCTCAAGGGAGTGATTGGTAACCTTCAGTCACACACATAGCTCCTCATCCATGCGACCGAGAAGTTTGACTCAGATTTGACGAAGGACTAAAGTTGACCGCATACGAGAAAAGTTGTCTTTGATATATTGTTGAGTTGTTTTGCTTGATGATATTGTATTGGGATCATTGTACTCTCTGCTGAACATTTTATGACAATCTAATAGAAGAATATTTTTCGAAGGGTTTTCCCCCTAGTGGAGTTTTTCCGTGGTCTTTGACCAAATCTGGTGTCTCTTGTTGATGTGTTAATTGTCTCCTTTTTCATTGCATTTATTTTTCTATCTTCAATTATTGTTGATAAATGGAAAGACTAATTGTATTTGGAAAGATTGCTAATTGAAGTATTGAATTGGCAAAAAGTAATTGATACAACATAGAACATTCTAAAAAATTAACATGGTATCAAAGCAAAGGTGAAGGACAAGCCCAAAAGGAGACAAGCATTAAAGCAATCATCTTTGGAAAGTTGAAGGATCTAATCTAGTAAAGTCAAGATGTCTTCCTTCTTCAAGGAAAATGAAAATTTGGGTGACTCATCTAATTTTGCTGCATGGAAATTCAGGTTGGAGATCATAGTTGATAACAATGATGTTCTAGATTACATTCAAGGAAGAGTGCCTGAGCCTTCGAAGAATGCTTCCGCTGCTGCCAAGAACAAGCACAAGAAAGGTGATTTAAAAGCAAAGAAAATTATAGTTGATGGTTTACGAGATAATCTAAACATATGTTGGAAATTTGAGGAGGTCTAAATATATGTATGATAAGATAGCTGGCATTTATGAAGTCAACAATTTGAATAAAATCATCTCCTTGAAAGATCAACTCAAAGACATGAAAATGAACAAGGGAGAGACTGTGCAACCCTACATTATGAGGATATCTTGTGTCTTGCCTTAGAGATCAATTGCAAAGAGTTGGGGAAACTGTCTGACAGGGAATTGGTGATCGTAAATCTAAGAGGTCTCCCTCCTATTTGGGAAACTTCATCACTACCATAAGAAAAAACAATGTCCTCCTGTCATTTGATGAAATAGTTGGAAAGGTCGCTCAAGAAGAATTAAGGATGATATCAAGAGGAACAATTCAAAAGCATAAATAAGGAGAACCCACTGCATTCGTCACACAAAATAAGAAGAAGAAAGGAAAAGGAGGTCCATCAAGAAAGCTTCCACCTCGAGATAAAAAAAAGGAGGAATGATAAAACATCATCTCACATTGAATGCTACAATTGTCACAAGAAGGGTCATTAAGCTTGAGATTGCCCCAAGAAGAGCAATGGTCCACGCTACAACACTACAAGGAACAACAGGTTGATGATCGAAGAAGAAGAGATGACTGAAGGAATGATCGCAATGGAAGAGATGAAAGAAGAAGAGGAGATGCTCCAAGTGACCATGAAGAAGATCGTCATCCTCAAAAGAAGTCAAGATACGTCAGGTATGAAAGTAATTTTGGCAAACAAGCTGAATATATTCTTATTTCCGCTCTTACTAGTTCCTCTCCTCCGAATTCATGGGGTAGTTGGTTGTTTGATAATGGGGCCACTCATCACTTCTCTGGTTATAAGGAAGTTCTCTCTAATTTGGTGGAGAGGGAGTCAAATTTGAAAATCATTCTTGGAGACAACTCCACTCTTTCCATTAAAGGTTTTGGGTTTGTCAAATTTCATTTGAATTGGGGAGAATCTATTTTGCTCCACAATGTGATGTATGTGCCAAGGTTAAAGAAGAATTTGGTATCAATATATGCTTTGGAAGACAAAGGGATGAGGGTTTCCTTCATCAAGGGAAATGTTCTTACTTCGTCTGTTGGATCACCTACGAGAGATGCATTCACATTAGGATCAAGATATGAAGGAATCTACAAGGTTATTGGAAGACCAATTCTGTCATTAGTCCATGATACTAATCATTTGAGCGAGCTATGGCACCGAAGATAGACCCATCTACATTATGATTCTCTTCCGAAATTGGAGAAATTGGTCTCAGGGATTCCCAAGGTTCAAGCCCAACATGATGGAGTATGTCTAGGATGTGCCAGTGGGGAGAAGACAAGGATACCATTCCCCTCCAGTAAGAACAAGACAAATGACATCCTCCATCTCATTCATTTTGACTTGCGTGGTCCAATGCCTGTACACTCTCTTGGTGGCCATCTCTATCATATCACCTTCATTGATGACTTTTCATGAAAGACGTGGATATATTGTTTGAAGCACAAGGATGAAGCCTTTGAAATGTTCAAGGAGTTCAAAGCTTTGATCGAAAATCAATCAGGGAATAAAATCAAGATATTTAGGTCTACCAATGGTGGAGAGTACACTTCAAATGAATTCATTGATTTTTGCAAGAAGGAAGGTATCAAGAAGAAAATGATTGCGCCCTGTTGTCCCAAACAAAATGGAGTAGCTAAAAGGAAGAATAAGCCAATAGTAGAAACTGCTCATACCATGCTCCATGATCAAAAGTTTCCAAAGTTCCTTTAGGGAGAAGCAACGAATGTTGTCGTATATATTCAAAATAGGGTACCTCATCAAGCATTAGACAACAAGACCCCCGAAGAAGTGTTCACAGGTCTCAAGCCCAATGTTAGCCATCTTGTAAGTGCCTATGTTGAAAATTATCATTTTGAATGTCTAATGTATGGAATTGTTGCTTCTAGATCATGCTTGATTGTGCCCTGATTTGTTGTAAATAAATTTTAAAGGCTATCTAGTTGAGAATTGCATATGTTACTCATTGTGTAATATGTAATGAATGTTCCTAGTGGAGGAATTCTTATAATTCTTCATCTGACTCCATTTATCATTGAGCAAGTAAATGCTAGAATTTTGATACCTAGGGCATCAAATTTTGGCTTCCGTAGCAACGAATTTGGCTTATCTATCACATCCTTGACTCCATATGCCTAAAGGACAAGGAACTAGTCCAAGTCATTGATGATCAATCCTAATGTTTCTCCATAATTTTTTCTCCTTAAAATCACTATTTTTAAGGCTAGGGCAAAATTCTAGGGCTTGCAACGAAATTTTAGGGAGGAGGCTTTTTGGTTATTTGAGGCCTAAACATCAAGAGATAGGTCTAGGCTACCTAACCTATCAATTTGGTAGGTATCCACACAAATTTCATCCATAAATCTCTTCCCCTACGTGTTGCTCCAAGAAGGAAACCCTAGTCTCTTTTCCCCCTCAGCTTGAGGACTTTCTTGAGGGTTTCATGAGCCTTGGCTTAGTTGAAGATCATCGTAAGAAACCCTTTCCCTTGGCCTTTAACCTTGTGAATCCCTATCACCATCGAAAACCCTCAAAACCCTGGGTCTTGAACCTTGATTTCTAGGTTTTTTCTTCCTTCCTTGAAGCCTTGAGCCATTATTGAGCCTCTCTTGAATGAGCCCTAGCTCGGTCACTTTGTGCCTTATACCTAGTATATCTATTTTAAGTGATCTCCCTCCTACTAGGACTCCACCCGGCAACAAAAGTCCGTAAAGAGCAAGGGGTTTTGGTTGAGGTGGCAATGGGCCTCTACCCTATTGTTAGCACTTCGTCTATCCCTCATCTTGAAGGGTTTCCCTCTTCGAGGCTTGCTAGATTTTGTGGTAACGGTATATATGGGACTAAGGAACAAAAGAGGATAAATTATCTCCAATACCCAAAAAATGTTTTCTAGTGAAATTGTCTTAATTAAATTAATTAGCTAGTCTTAGTTATTATCCTAAATCTAACTTAGGGAAATGGCTTGATTAGTCGAGATTAATTGAGACAAATCAATTTTTCTCTAGAGACTCCTAGAAAAGTTATTTTTAGAAGTCGATATGATCTTAGCCATCGACTGGACTTAGATTGTGGTCGTTGATTTGTTAACGAGAGATTATAGTGGAAGTCGATGAGAATTTTGGAGATCATTCAAGGCAGTAACAACAAGGGCTCAGTGTGACAACATGGGAGACACCAACAGTAGCGATCAACAAAGATTGAGATCGATTTTCTAGAGAGAGATCCTTCACAGTGATTTCCAGATTCTTAGTAATAGAGGGAGATCAATTTATCTACAAAGGTCGATTTCCTTCAGCTAGTGTTCATTGTTTCAAGGAGGTCGAGTTGTAGGGGAATGTGGGAATTTTCCAGAAGGTTCAATTTTCACAGGATAAATTGAGTTTGCCAGTGAAGGATGAAATTGCAATGGAGGTCATCCGCTTGGGGTAGCTCAATTGGCAATGGTTATGGAAATGAAGTCTCACCAAACTGGAAGTCTTGAGTTCAAATCTTGTGTTATCCCCCCAATCGAGGTGAAAAGTTGGACGCGATGAAGATGTAGTCCTACCAAGGTTACAAAAAAAAAATTACAATGGAGGACGAGTTTATTTCCCAGTGGGTGTGAGTTTCCAGAGAAGCTGAGTTATTCTCCAAAAGACACTAGTTAGAACAATTTAGGGTCACAGAGAGAGGTTGAATTGATTTAGAGGGGTCGAGTTGCTTCCAAGGGTTCAAGTTAGCTTGCAAGAGTGAAGGAATAAATTTACCATAGCCTTACTAGTAAACGACAAGCAATTTATGTAATTCTCAATTGTTAAAGAATAATAAAAATCCCTCATCTGCAAAACTACTTTTCCCTTCGGGGTTTTTCCAGAGACAATTTGTCAAAAAATACCGATGTCATATTTTTATGTGTGTGGTATTTTCTCAGTTCCTGTGATTATTTATTTGTGAAATTGCAGTGGTGTTATTTTTAGTATTTGCCATGAATTAATTTTCTAGAAGACAAATAATCTACAAAGGTAGAAGATTAACAACTAGTATCTGCAATAGAATTTTCAAAGTCTTGACCTTTGGAACTCCCATTATCATCAAATACATCCAACCCTAGGTCTTGCACCTCCCTTTTCTAGGTCTTTTCATTGAGAGCGGATTTCTTCCTTAAATAATCCTTTGAACTTATATTGTGTATCTTTCTTGAATGAGCCCTAGTGAGATCATCTTATACCTTACCTACAACCTATCTATACTAGAATTGATCTCTTCCTCTGCAATTTTATGTAGCTCAGATAGGTGTTCTAGTCTCAAGTGGTGTCAATGAGGCTACAAACACAAATGGATTAATTATCTCCAATACCCAAAAAATGTTTCTAAGGAAAATTGTCTTAATTATATTTAATTAGCTAGTTTAATTATTTTTCTAAGTCTAACTTAGGAAAAGTGGTTAATTAATCGAGATTAATTGAGAAATCGATTTTTTTCTAGTGACTTCTAAAAAAGTGATTGAATAAAGTCAATATGATCTTAGCCATCGATTGGAATTAGACCATGGCCATTGATTTCTCAATAAGAGATTATAAGAGCAAATTGATGCGGCTTTTGGAGATCATTTGAACAAGCAAAATTGTAGTGATAGCAAGGGCACAGTGATAGCGTGGATGACACCAGCAACAACGTTTTAGCAAGAGAAATTGAGGAGAGAATTTCTAGAGAAATTCTTCATAGAGAGTCTAGCTTTCTAAGAGAAGGAAGGAGGTCGAATTATTTTGCAAGAGTGAGGACAAATTAGCCAGCGCGAATTGCCAGTTTATCCAGTGTGAGTTGTTAGAGGCTCGTTTTTATTGCTAGTTGCCAGATTGATTTCCTGGAGGCAGTACGAGTGCGTTTCTGGAGTTGCTGGAGGTGGAGAAATTCATTATATTTATTTTCCAGAGGAAATTTGAGCTTCAAGAAGAGTTAGTGCACATTTCCAGTGGCCTATGTGAGTTACAGGAGGAAGTGTGAGTTGTATAAAGAGGGTCGAGTTTGTTTGCAGAGGATTTTGTAGTTCACTTTGGCCAATAGAAGTGAAGGAAAAATATTGCCAGAGCTTTGCTAGTAAGAGGCAAGAATTTTATGTAATCCTTAGTTTTCTGAAGAATAATAAAACCCTCATCTGCAAAACTGGTTTTCCCGCGGTGGGTTTTTTCCAAGGACAATTTGTCCAAAAATATTGGTGTCTATTATTTTGTGTGTGATATTTTCTCAGTTCTTGTGATTTAATTTTGGTGAAGTTGCAACAGTGTTTTATTCATTATTTTCTGTATATAATTTACAAAAGACAAATAATGTCTTAATGATAGGTGAATAATAACCAGATTAGCTACAACATTTTTTTAAATTTTTTACATCCTCTTTTACCAGGACTCGTCCCCTCGATGAAAATCCATAAAGTGCAGTGGGTTTTGGCTGAGGTGATATTGGGACTCTACCCCATTGTTAGCACTTTGTCTAGCCCTTTCCTTGTAGGGTTTCGCTCTCCAAGGCTTGCTATATTTTGCAGTAACATTTTTGGTGTCAATGTCAAGGACGAGGCGAGTTAGCTTTATCCCTACCGATAATATAGATCTTTATTTGGCGACTCCATTGGAAGAATGAAGCCCTTTTTCTTCATTAAACCTCAAATTCAATGCTTGTAGGGTGAAGCAAGCATATTTCAAGGCATTTCAAGTTCACCCTGGCAACTCCATATCTGAATCTTATGAAAATTTGAAGAAATGGCTCACTGGAAGGGCCTATTCTATATGCTTCAAGTTCAAATGATGATACTCATCCAAATTTCATTAGTGGCCAAGAAGAGCTTGATTTCCCTCTTAATGAATCTCTTGGAAGCTATGAAATTGAGGAATCTCCTCAACACCTTGAAAGGGGGTTGTGTTTCTTCCCAAAATATGATGATTGTAGCACAACTTGTTCTTTCCTTGACAATCAAGATGATGTGATTATGGATATGTATGGCCCTTCTATCTCTTCATGTCATAAGGGGGATATGCTTGAGCTTTCTCTTCACCAAAATTTTATGAGCTTGGTCACTGAATTCTCCATTCTTTTGGTGCAATAAAGGTGGTGCAAGGTGGATTCCTCTTTGCCCTCCTCATCCATGATCCTTGATACGTGATTCTCATATGTTCCTGCCTCCCACCTTACCATTCGTCAAGTAAATTTTGCAATGGAAAATGTGATATTTGGGTGCCCTGCCTCAATCATTCATAGGAGAAAATGTTGCTACATTTATTTAATAATATGTTGGTTACATTTGCTATATGACTATACCTAGGTCATGCATGGTGTGAATGTTATGCATAGTAATGTAGTTTTCATTTCATATTTCTTTTGCATATCTAACACCATCATATTATGTTCTCATGCTAGATTATACTACATATAGATTAGATTGTACCTAGAATAGATTTACTTTTCTATATGGTTTATTATTTGATGAAAAACATGGGCAATAAAAGTATGTCCAATGCACTTGCTCCCAAATAGTTGTATTGTGATGTGCAAAATACAGAACTGTGATCCTAGAAGATTGATGAAATTCTCATGAACTCCCTGTTCGAGTACATGGACCATGTGCTCTATGGTGAGCTCATGTCCCAGTTGAAGCCATATGCTACCCACCAAAAATGGATGACTCCATAGGAGATTTTTTCTCCTGGTCATCTCTTCCAAGCAATAGTTAGCAACCCTTGACAACCACCAAGTAACTGATGCAATGTGGCATTCTTATCTATGTCACCTGCTTCAGTTGTATGTTTCCTCACCCATTTTTCAAGAGCACATGTTGGAAGGTGGTCAATTTGACCCAAAAGGTACTTTACTCATTATGTAATCGGGTGCTTATGCTTGTTTTTCATTTGAGCATTCGGCATGGATTATGGGGTGACTTGGAAAAGGAATGGTTTTGACTGTGGTTTTGTTCCCTCACCTTGAATGGGGGGTTAATTTTCTATCCTAGTCCAATGAGACCACCCCTCATGGCCCATGGCTTTAGGAAGGGCAATACTTGGGAAACCATGATTGAGATAACATGGTTATGTTTTCCCCATTCCATACTTGTCACTTCCCTCCGTACATTACAATCCCTACACGCCACCTCCCATCTTCGAGTCCACTTGACCATGGGTCCATTGGATTTAGCACACCCTCTCCCCTTTTCCACATATCTAGGTCGGGCCTGGAAATTTTTCCCTAGGAAGTTGATGCAGCTAAAAGAAAAGGAAAGAGCATATCATGGCCACAAGTAAGAAACAAAAGAAAGAAAATTATAAAATGAAAAATATGGTTGGTACATTAGCATTAGCACGTGGGAAAAAGCCAAACATGAGCTTTACCCCTTATCATTATGACCATCACTCGGTTCCTAAGGCCAATGTTACCCTACCACATCATGGAAGGAACCCTTGCATTTCCCAACCCCTGGTGGGCGATGAAATGTCCCACCACCAATGGGGTAACCACTACTACACATCATTCAAAGCATGATCTCATTTCCTAAAGCTTTGGGCAGTGATACAAAGAAAAATCAGGAAAAAGCAAAAGGAAATATGAGGGGTGGAAAAACAAAGGCCAGGGTAACTCATGCATCCATGATTTCTCCCTCCTCACGTTTGTACACCCAAAATGTGGAATTCCTCATCATTTCTACCCATTTAACCATTGAATTTGGCCCTGAGACCCATTTTCCCTCCATTCCATCATTATTCACATGACATCTGTTGATTGAAGGAGATACTAGGGACCTGTCTTTCCCCTTAGGGGCTAGGAACACCTAATAAGGTCGTCAATTAGCCACTCCTACCTTGGGACATAACACTATTACATGATCAAAGCCTTGTATGAAGTGTCATTTTCCCCTTTATTACAAGCTTGGTCCACTAAGATGCACTAATGATGATTGTACGCTATGGTCAAGCTGCAGCACTGGATATTGTGTGTGATTGGCAGGTTGTTTTCATCATGGGTTTGGCAGCTTAACTGGAACCCAAGCCCACTAGAGGAGCATATGACACCCCATAGGTGAAGCATTGAGAGCCATGGGACTCTTGTCACTTTCAGAGCATCATTCATATCCATGGGCACCCTCAGCACTTTAGCAAGCTTACACTTTGCCCCATATTGGTCAAGAGATGATGCACTTGGACTAGCATGCCCCTGCTGACTTAGCAGTGATCACATGGTTTGACAGCTAATCCAAGGTGCAAATGAGATTTTACTCACCACTTGAGACATGGGAAGGCCAGTACCATCCTCAAATCCCTCAACGTTGGAGCAGAACTAGGCTATTTCACCACCAGGAGAACCATGAGACCAACTTTTGTGTCCCGAACCCAAAACTAGGGCCCACAAGATGATTTGCATGGAATTCTAGAGGCCAACCCTTAGACCTTGATTTTAGGATCCCTCTACACTCACTTTGGCACTAGAGGAGCCCTATGCTTCCCTAAAGGAGGCCTATGCAAGCATGACATTAGAATTTCATCCCTCCTATGGGTTAATTATCATGTTTTCACATTGACTATAAGGTCATCTTGTGACCTTACCTAGTATTTGCCCATTATTCTTTTAATTGAGAGGATAACAGGCTAAAATTAGACATCATTGGACACATATATTGGAGAGGCCTCATTTGATCTCTCTCATTATCAACTTTGTGAATTTGTACCTCTTTAGAGAAATCACACTTTCTTATTGTGGGTGAATGGAGATCACAAGATGCACTTTCATGTTTGGAAACTGATTTTGGATATTCTTTAGAGCTATTTTTGGTTTAATGGAAGGATATATTGCATGTTATCTTGTAAGTGAATCCTATAGCTGAATATCTTTTATTTAATGTCTAATGCATGGAACTATTGATTCTAGGTTAAAATTTTGTGCCCTAATTTGTTGAAGATCAGTTTATTGAAGAATATCTAAATGAATGTTGTATGCAATACTCATCATAACATTTAATGAATGTTCATAGTGGTGATCTCCTTGTATCTCTCCGATGAAACTCCATTTTTCCATTGAATGGGTAAATGCGAGAAATTCGATAGGTAGGGCATCAAATTTCAGCCTCCTTGGGAACAAATTTGGTTTATCTTAAGCATCCTAGACTCCATATGTCCATAAGACAAGGCACTAGTCCTATAACTTGGTGATCACCTTGAAATTTCCTCCACAAAATTTATCTCCTTAAATTCGGTCCTTTTAAGGTTAGGAATGAGAATCTAGGGCTTAGAGCAAAATTCTAGGGAGGAGGGTTTTTGGTGGTTTGAGAGCCTAAACATCAAAAGGTAGGTCTTGACTACATGACCTATCATTTTGGTGGGCATCCACTGAAGTTTCATTCATAAAATATCTTTCCCTAGGTGTTTCCCTAAGAGGGAAACCCTAGTTTCTTCTTCCTCAACATGAGGACTTTCTTGAAGGTTTCATGAGCCTTGTAATTGTTGGAATCCATCACAAGGAACCTTTTCTCTTTGTTCTTGACCTTTACAACTCCCATTATCATTAAATACTTCCAACCTTAGGTCTTGCACCTTCCTTTTCTAAGTCTTTTCATTGAGAGTGAATTGCTTCCTTAAAGAAGCCTTTGAACTTATATTGTGTATCTCTCTTGGATAAGCCCTAATGAAATCATCTTATACCTTATCTACAACCTGTCTATCTTAGAATTGATTTCTTCCTCTCTTACTGGGACTCATCCCATCAGTAAAAATCTTGTAAAAGCAGGGGGTTTTGGTTGAAGTGCCATTGGGCCTGTTTCTGCACAAACTAGCAAGCCTTGTAAATAGGAAAAAGCTAGAGGAAACAACAACACTTGGGACAGAGGCCCACTATCACCACAAACTAAGTCCCCTAAACTTCTCAGATTTTCACCGACAGGAGGAGTTCCAGTATGACTCACTTGTGATAGATATGTATCTATGGTGGGTTTGAAGTGAGGGAAGGTGGCTCATTCAATGGAAAGGTTTAATAAATGTGCGAGCTAGTAAGACTTTCCATGAAAATCCCCTTAAAAGGAAGGCTACATGAGACCTAAGGTTGAGATATTTGGCGAGATATGAGTTCATCCAAGGTCAAGATAGACAAGAGCAAAGGAAATTAATGATTTACTCCAACGAATACTAAAGAAAATGCCTTTAAAGAATCCCCAAGTTGAAGGAGTAGCTTCTAGGGTTCCCTCTTGGTGTGATGGCTAGGGAATCAAATTTCCGAGATTCCACCATAGGAAATCTACCAAAACTTGAGAATCACTACAGGAGACACTAAGAAAGAGTTCTATCTAGACAAAATTGTTCAAATTTCTGTTTTCCCACCCCGGTTTTCAGTTTCTCCTTATTTCTCCCATGTAGTTAAATGCCCTTTCCCATAACCATACATTCAACAAGCTGGAAAAAATAAATTTTGCTGAAAACACAAATTCTGGAAAATTTACAGAATGCTGGAAATTGCAGAAATAAAAATCAGCAGTAATAAACAGCCATAAAAACACATTAAAACACTGATATTTTTTGGTCAACGTGACCCTGGAAAAACCCCCTACAACTCTTGGGGAAAACCAGTTTGAGAGCTCTTCTTTATTTCTGAAAAATGTATTTTTACAGCAAGAAAATTTCAGCAAAAAATTACAGCAAAATAATTTTTTCAACAAGCAAACTTATCCGTTTTCAGCCTAACGGACCACCTGGAAACTTCTCAGTTTTCAGCAAAAAATCAGCTTTTTCTGCTTGTTCTTGCTGCTGTTCTGCTTG
>APFE031544133.1:0-11196 GCA_000404065.3 Pinus taeda
TTGGCCCTTTACTCGACTTGAGAAGTAAACACAAGCCTTTTTACTCTTTGATACATTCTATTCACCTCAGGTCTAGGTGCCTTAGGAACTTGCACTAACTTGCTTGATGATCCTACCTCCACTTGTTGTGTTGGAATGTTTTGATGCTGAACTGAAACAATAGTTTCATGCCATTTCAAAGTTGTTTCTATGAATGAATCCCATGCCATATTCTTCTCTACTAGCTGATGTAGAACTACAATACTTATCAAGCTATGATGAAAAAGACTAGGGTAGTGTTCTTTGTCTTTCACCTATAACTTCTCAGACATTTTAACAAGGCTTCTACATAGATAATTACACATGTTGAGAGGTTTTTGAGCTGTAAAGTGCATTAGGAGCTGGATGTGATATGCATACAATCTTGAAAATATTTCCTCGCAGGTGAAAAGATTCATTACAACCTTCATTAATGGTGCATACTTCTCCAATAGGTACCTAAATGGGATGATGTGTGTATGGGTCTCTCCGTAGGGTGATTTCAAGAAAGACCTATAATGTTCAAGGTCCAAATTCATACCTTTAAACTAGTATTCTCCATGATCAGGTATCCCATAGAAAGTGAAATGGAAACCAATGAAAATGTAAACTCAACCCCTTCTATGATGGCCCTTTCCCCTTTCAGATGAGTGGGAATCCAATCAGTTAATTGTTCATGGAAACCTACTTCACATACCCTCTTACAAAACTCTAGACAATTTACATCTTCAAAACACTGCTTGATGAAAGGTGATGAGTTGATTTCATTGCAGTTGGTAGGCTCATATATGAGGATTTTGCCTCCTTTATGGTGTTTTTTCCTCTTTGATGGTGAAGAATCTCCCTCCATGATGGTAGAAACCCTAGATAACAGGAAAATGGAAAAACAATGAGGAATGAGTGAAAAGATGAAATGAGGGGTTTGAGGAAAGGAAATGATGGTAAAGAAATTTTAGGAGATGAATAGGGGTTGCAAGAAACATATGAAGCTTAAATGGAGTGAAATGAGGGAAATATATGTTTAGAAGAAATCGAAAAACTAAGCTGCTACGAAATCTGCTCAAAATGCTAGGTATGAGCTAGGGTTTAGGTAAAGGTGAGGCAATCTCATGATTAATAGGTTATTTAGTGAATCAAAGGGTGTTTTAAACATATACAAAGGTGTGAGGTGGAAGATTTACATGTTTTCAATATCAAAACTAACCAAACCATCAGTTACACTAATGATTGCAACATGAAAATTTCACCTATACCCTAGATGAAGAGAACTTGCATTTGAATTCATCTTGCCAAAGGAAAAAGGTAAGCAAAAGATTTATACTTACTTGTGGACAAGCTTAGGGTAGAAAGAAATTAGATTGCAAGCTTCAAAATCTAAATTTTGGCGAATTTGGATGAGTTTCGGGGTGGTCTGGCACAAGTGCAACACAGTGTTTAGAAGTGCAATGCCGATCTCAGAAGCGCGCACCATCTCTAGAAGCGCAATGCCACCAAATTTTGATCAATTTAGCTTAGGAAACCTGTGTTTTTTCACTAATGGAGGGGAGAGATCGATGAACAAATGAGGTTACGAGGCAAATGAAAAAAGTTTTGGACCTTTTGGGTTTTTGTAGGCAAAATATGATTCTCTTTTGAATACAAATGGGCCCCACATACCTTTCCAAAACCTGATTTTTCACATTTTAAACTGGGTCACTTTGGAGAGTTGAAACCTGAATTGCTCTTTATCTTTTTGAACAGTGAGACTTCTTCTTCTGGAACCTTGAGATTTCAACCATGAAGAACTTATGAAAATTCATAAAACTTATGCAAAGAGCTGCTTATCACAACTCATTTAATGCTGGATTTATGCATGGAATGAGGATGGACCTTAAAACCCTAATGACTTAATGAAGACATGAGATTGAGTGAAATGGTAATGAATATGAATGATATAATGAAAACATCCTTTTATTATGATTCCTTCATTCGAGTGAATTAGGCAACCAACATGTGTGAATTTTCCAAAAGAATGGAGACATTCCTAGACAACTAGCCAATGACCAAATTTTACTTTGAAAACCTAGTGACATGATAAAATTTGACCTTGAGACTTCTAACAGACTTGGTAAAAGCATATTTGATCACTGGTGACAGGAAGAAAATACTGACACTAATAGGTAGAGTGGGTGCCTTGGTCGTGCTATAGTTGAGCTTTGTGTCTAGTGCGTTGATGCCAACCTGGAAATGTTGAGGCAACGAGGTCGGGCCCAAAGAGGAGTGGGACCTCATTGCCAATCAACCTGAAGGGAAGGTTGAAAGGAAGCAACAAAGGAGGAAGGGTTTACGAGCGTCGAGTTAGGGGGGGGGGGGACTGGCCCAAGACCGGGTTCAGTTGTCGGGCCGGGTCGTCCAACCACCCTCTATGGAGTCTTTTGATATGCAATTGCGAAAGGTAATGACAACCTTGGAGGAAATGCGGCAACAACAACATGAGGATAGAGATGAAGTCATTTCTTTTTTGAATGACTTGCAGGAAAACTAGTGGGACATCCTGGACTACTTGGCTTCTTTGCGATGGGGCCAAAGACGCACTAATGCCAAACATGATGATACTGAGGCCTGCCTTGCTCATTTGGAATTTCATGCCCATCGTGACCTAGGTCCTCTTGTTGCTCCAAGTGCTGGAAATGCGCCTGCTTTTCTCCATTATTCTGTGATGAATAATGATTGTTTGTTGATTCTTTGCATTTCTTGGCTATCTGCTCTTTTTTATTTTTGTTATTATGTAAAGCATGACATTTTCTTCTTAGTTTTTGTATCACTCTTTTGGCGAACAAATCTAGTCGGAGTGAGGCCAAGAGAACAACGATCCCCAGGAATATAAAATGTAATATTTTAAACAATTAACAGATATATATAATATATATATATAATATATATATTATATATATATATAATAATAAATATATTAAATTTCATAATATAATATATAAATTAAATTTCATAAATAAATCATAAGAAAGCCTTTATGTTAAAAAAATAATGGTGAATTTTTTGAGATTCTAAATACTCTAACTATTAATTCCATTTCTATGAGAAAAAGTTATCAAAAACAGTTGTATTTTCCAATATTTCAACATTATATTGATGATTTAATATTTTAATAATAATAATTAGTATCAAATAAATACATTTCTTAAAGCTTCTATTTTTTTTAATTTACAAATATATTACATTTCTTTTTCCTAAGGAAAAATCACAATTTTCTTCATAAAGAACAAAATTACATATTGCAGATGCTGAGAAGCATATGAGAAAACCAACAGTTCCTCGTACTCAAGAAAAAGAAATAACTCACAAGAGAAATAACACTAAACTACTATTTTCTACCCTTCTTTTTTTCATTTTCAGCTGTCCACTAGAGTTGGGAGTGGAAGATACAATAGTCATTTGTTTCTCTTCCACATTTATAGAAATTTCTTTATCAGAATCCAAACTTTCTAAAGAATGAATTCTTTTGGTGCCACTTCTTTCTTTTTCAGATGGAATCTTCTCAAGCTACTGCTACTAAATTGTAAGAGTTGTTAGTTTTGGAAAATTTGGAACTAACGAAGTATTCTGGTCAACCCTGTTCTTCTTTATGATATCCTGGGAATTTTGTTCAACAATGTTTGATGTGTTCTATGGGATTTCTTCTTCCTCTTCTTCTACTTCCTGTGAATCTAGAAACTGCTATCCCTTTGGCTTTTGGGATTGACTCTTTTTTCCTTTTAGGTCTTTCATTGCTTGAGGACACAAGTTTTGAAGATTTCTAGTTTGAAGACATATACGACATCTAAATGTCATATTCTCATAGTCTAGAGGTTGGGACCACCGTAGGTTATTATGAATCATAATAGGTTGATCGGGTAAGACCTTACTAAGTTATACCTCTACACATGTCTTGGAAAATGTGAAAATTTGTTTGAGACTCTATCTGCATCCACCTTTAGGAACTTCCCCAAAGAATTCCCTATCCCTTCTAACACTTTGTGATACCAAAAATGCAAGGGCAGGTTATGTAACTTGACCCATACCGACATTTTGGAGACCATCGTGGAATTTGCATCAAAACCCAAAAACCATGGGATCATGAATAGACCAACATTGCCTCAGAACCGTGGTCCCTTTTTTAATACATAATCCATATATTTTGCTATGTAAAATTTCACAATAAAAAATTCCCTAGAACATAGGTGAACATCGCAGTTTTCAATTCAAGTAGAGACAATCCATTGATGTAAATCCTCTCACTTAGGCCAGAAACCATTAAATCTGCATTTAATTGCTCTTGCATGGAAATTGAAGTAGATCTCATTGACCTCTAGCAAGTTTATTGTCAAAGA
This sequence comes from Pinus taeda, assembly GCA_000404065.3. Lineage (NCBI taxonomy): Eukaryota > Viridiplantae > Streptophyta > Pinopsida > Pinales > Pinaceae > Pinus > Pinus taeda. Next base: position 4,386 of record APFE031544133.1, read on the forward strand.
AGACACCTGGTTCATTTGTTCCACAATATAGGGAATTAGGAATATCATGGGAGTGTTATGAATTTTTTGTGAATCAGTCCTTCCTTTAATCACATCCTTGAAAGAAACTGGACCTTTGGAGCTAGTTCCAAGACACCCTCCAAGCATTCTTGTGTTAAGGATAGTGGTTGAATAACGTTCAATGCCATAGTCCTACAAGTCGAAGTCCTCTTGTAATAATTTCCTTGCAAAAATCAGACTTTGGAGGCTTGCTGGAATACAAAACTGTTCTTGAATCTTCTGCTTAAGAGTTTGAACCCGATCCTTGATCCAAATCCTCATGGCTACAGATTTCCCATCTAGGGATTTTATAAAAGTTTGGAGATATACTCCCTCTAGTAGATTTGGGGTTCGACATCCAGGATCGATCCTCTCTTTTGATGTGACTTAAAATTTCAAAGGTGGAGTGGGGATTCAAGAAGAATTTCTTGGATCTGTTGATGAGACCACCTATACATTCAGCTATGATTGAAAAATTCCAACCAAAGTCGACATATGATCATGCATATAGGTCTGACTATAGAAAAGAAAGGATTTGAGAGCCTCTTCGATCGAGGCCCAACTGAAACCAATATATCACTCTATGTCATTGCAAAACCCTCCAATCGTTTTGGTTAACCAAGGTATTGTGTCAAAAATATTGTTATCATATCTTTTGTAAGTAGTCACACACATGACCTCATCGATCCAACGGATCCATCGTTTATAGAAAATCCAAATTTCAACCCTTGGCCATAGATCCACATGAAATAGTGAGGAATACATCCATTGTAAAGCCTTCAAGCCTGCAATCGACATAAAAAAACTGGATCCAACAAAGAAAAATGATGGTGTCCATAGTTCAACACTGTCAGAAGCACGATCTATCCCAATGATAGCAAGAGCTTCAACGTTTGTCAAACTAACCCACGCGAGCTTTTGTTTGCCGAGAGTAATCGACTTTGCAAGACTCCATCCCTTTACTTTCCATTTGCATAGATATGAACTAGGCAAACTACCTTTGCGGAAGCCATGATCAGACCCACCCTCAGCGGTGATGATCTTGCAGTTCCTACGCACACAGCTAGAAACCCTAACAAAACTCATTGTTCCCAGTATATTACATTTCACAATACACTATTTTTAAAAATGTTATTAAATATCAATAAATTTTCAAAAAAGAAATCCAAAATATTTTAAAAATATGAAAAGATCAAAAAATAAAAAGATCATTCAAAAGAATATTTTCTATTTTAAAATATAATTTTTTTTTTTTTTAAATGACCAATATTAAGTTAAAACAAAAATAAATATTAATATTAAAAAAGAAAATAATAATAATTATTATTTTAATTTTTCATTCCATATAGATATATTGATTCCTTGTTCGATTAGTTCACATTTTTCACTCATTGTTTTTTTATTCATGCAATCTACCAAAATTAATTTGTTTTAATTTAAATTTTAATATTTATATAAAATAAAATAAAAAAAATAAATTTTTTAATTTATATATTATGAAAAAGATAAATATTATATTTAGAATATTCACTGGAAGAATTATTTGTTTCTAAATATTATATTAAAAGCCTCTAAAGTTAGTTCAATAGGTCGAGTTTTTGTTGCTAAAGTAGCCCCATAATGGTAGGTCACAAGTTCAATTTTCCTTGACGCCATTAGGGTTAGACTATACTAATAAACCGACCAATATGATCCCTTTAGGTAGATCTACCCAAACGCGACCCACGTAAATAATGGTTTGTTTTAAAATATTAGATTAAAAAATCCCCAAAATGAAAAAGTTAAAAATCCCTCACCACAACCCAAAAAAATGTTGAAAATAAAAAATAACTTCAAAATTATTGGCAAAGAATTCTATTAACCACAACCAAAGAGGAAACTCAATCAAGATACTTAGGTTAGCGGTGGATCTTTGACCTCATAGTGCCTAAGTTTGTACTTAAAAACAAAATAAATTTATGGAGATTACAAGATATGAGAAAAATGTAAGGCTAGCATGGGTGAGGCATATTTAACAAACATCTACATGCATACGTGGCAATCAAAATGCATCAATTGATGACTAGTCCATAGGTCTTTCCACAAGCTCAACTCTACTATAAGATATTTGAATATAAATTTACAACTTGAAGCGTTGAAGGTTGCAAGGAATTTGAGACACAATGTCACAATATCATTTTTTGTGATTTCTACATAGTGGTGTTGAAAAGTATGTGAAAAAGGTATTTGGATTCAATGTTCCTCATCTCGATAGGTATATGTTACTAACTCATCCAATTTTACTGTGGTTGAATCAAGCGTTTCCTAGACCATTTTCTACTTCCACGAATGAAGAATGGTGGAAAACCATGGGCTCTATACGTGAATTTTTGCCTAGATACAAATCTACGGTAAAGTTTAATGAGAATTATAAATATGGAGAGGTTTTATGTTCATATTTTTGCAAGAATACGCACTTGAGGTTTAATATTTGAGCTTAAATTTATCATATGCTTAAGGTTGATTCGGTTGTCGTTGGGAGAGAATGTGCAGGGTCACAATCCTGCGACTATGATGACTGGTGTTAACCCTTCGTCTTCCTTGGTAAACATGCAATAATCTCCTCATCCTACAATGGAAAACACATTACCTCAAGTGGGAGTTACCTTACCTCATCCTTAGTCAATCAAATTTGACCATACATGCTAGTCTTGGATTCTTTATCGACATACAACAAAGGTCACTGGGAGAACACTCTCTTATAGAACACCTTCGGTGTAATTATGCTCCAGATATCAAAATTAAATTATCACTATGTTCCCAACATCATAATTCTTTGGTGAAATATAATGTGATAATATTCCTACTTGCAACATGCTATAATCCTAGGGATTATAGTGCATTCTAGTTACTAATGTACAACATTAGCAGAGTACTATTGGTAGATATCTCAAACTCTCCAAGTTCCAAGTGTTTGAACTAAGTCCTAATAGGGCTCTTATGGAGGCATACTACTCGCGCTAATGTGTTGCTAGTGGCAACAAATCTCGTATAATGTTAATTTATGTCTTGATATCAAAGATCTTGCATAATGTCAATGTAGAGATTCAAAGTAAACTGGAGTATTACGATACAATTCCCATCTTCTCCAGTGATTGTGAGTAGTGTGTTAGTAGATTGTTGGTACCCTGTTATTTTTTTCTATGTTCGAGATGTCAGTCAACCCTAAAATTCTCGCTTTAGGCAACTGGGGAGAGTCAGATGAAGCTCCACTAATTTTCTACATGTCCTTTGAGTTATGTTCGATGCATGCATTTTCATTTGTCATCCACTCCCTGTCGGTTGTGTAGTCCTTTAGACCTTCTGGTGTTTCGGTCCTGCCCTTCCACTCTGGCTTTTCAATGTCATCCCTGTCTTTGTCTGCGAGTTTTTTGGTTGAGGATATTAACGTCCCTATCTCAGAAAAGGCTTCCTAGGGTTTTAGGTCACCATTGAAGGTATCTACTCCTCCACAACTCTATGTGACTCGACCCATCACTTTTCAAGGTTCTGGTTCGAAGTGTTCGAGTTTCGAGTTTGTCGTTCCTCAACTCGAAGGTTAGGAGAATTCGGGTCTGAATGTTTCTGCGGTGCCAAGGCTTGCGACTGGGGGTTAGAAGTATGAGGGTTTGAATGTTTCAGGTGCTAAAAAGGCTAATTAGGGATCTTGACCCCCTCTAATGGTTTCTTCTCCCATGGAGGTCTTCTATGCCCTCTCCACTATTTCTGGTTTGATGGTTTCTACGATGGAACCTTCCTCCCTACGCGAGGCTCACACAATTTCAACTCCTAGGCCGTTCGTTTGAGTTTGCATGGTGAGGCAGAAAGGGACCAATGTCGACAGAAATCCCTAAAAACAAGTGAGAATAAACCCTCACTAACTCTCAGGGTGGATATCAATTTAAATAGGGTTTCTAGTCTTTTGTAATGGACATTGGTAGGAAGGATGTTCTAGATTTCTTTCTCCAAGGACATGATCAAGAAGTGAGTTGAGTCGGCATGGAATACCTTTCTTGGTTATGCCTTAAAGATTAGTCTTCTCATTAATGCCTAGCTTACATTTCACTTTCTTCGGGAGGAAGATTTGATCAGGGTTTCGTCAAAGCCATGGGTGTTTGGTATAGGTTTCCTTTGGAACCAAAGATGGCACTCTCGATTTAAACCCTCTAGTGAGAAACCTCGACTCAAATACTTCTAGGTTAAGTTGCCTGGATTTTCACTTGAATTGTGGACAATGAACATTTTTATGAGCGTCACTAATGCTCTGGGGAAATTTATCTTTTTTTGAAAATAAATATTTGGTGGAGTTTGACAAAAGGGTTACTTGGATTCTTGTTGAGATGGGCTTCGAGGAGTGACTCCCTAATGAACTGGTTATTTATTGTGCTGATCATCTTTATATCTAGCCCTTGGATTACTAGAAAGTCCCCTTTCTGTGCCTTAACTGTCATCAGATTGGTCATTTGAGGAAGTACTATCAGAAGTTGCATCAAGGTAGGGTTCTTGAATTTAAGGTAAAAAATTCCCCTAATATGGTAGACTTTTTATGAACTTATGTTGGTCCTTCGACCTTGGACATACATGATGTGGTCCCTCCTAGATCCTTAGAAAACTTAAGTATGACTTCTTATGATTTGCATCTATCTAGGTCTGCTGGTATCAGTTCGGGTGTTCCAGTTGCTTCCTCATGACAACTTGATCCCATTGAGGTGATATTGGAGTTGAGCACTCCTCTTAGTGACTCTTAGTAGGAGATGATTTCCCTGAAATCTTTCTCACTTCTGGTAGCCCCATTCCAAGATTCCTTAATCACGTTTTTATCTCTTGAAGGTCTGATTATGTTGGATGATCTCAATTGCTCTTTTGTTAAGAATGGTTGCCCTTCTTCTTCAGATATTTGTTTATTAAAAAAATCATTATCTATTTTAGGACTTAATCCGGCTAATAATGGCTTCTCAACTCCTGTCCCTAATCCAGTTAATTTCCCTCTACCCCCCTCGTCCCCTCTTATGCCTCCCTTATCCCTTATGTACTCTTCTTCCCTTGACTCGTTGGTTCCATCTCCCTCATTCATCTCATCCTCTCGGGTTCAACCTCAGTTTATGCATACTCTTGACACCAATCCCTTTCCCCTTCTTATTCCCTCGTCTACTCCATATGTTCTTCATGCCTCTGATCCATCCTCTAGAATCCCCTTGTCATCTATTTCGTCTTATTGTGACATTCTAAAACCATCCTCTTTTCTGATTCTCAACTCCACCTCCTTGGCCATGTCCCTTGCAAACATTCAAGTCTTTTCTGATGTTAATATTACTCCCAGGAAAAAAATACCAATAAAATGTCCATGGTTGGGGATGGATCCTCTTAGGGATCATGTTTGTACCTAAATACCTCCTTTATTGCTTCCTTTTCTTGGGCCCTTAGAGTGCAGGATCCCTTAAGTGGGTATCAAGAATGATTATGCTCTCTCTTAAGGGAGTTGAGGGAAGCTCCAAATTCCTTTCCCTCAGAAGATTAGTAGAGTCTTATCATCCCTCTGTGATGTTGTTTCATTAATCTATCGTGTATGGAGCTAAGGTCATGGAATTATTTTCAAAAAGTTGTCTTGGGTGGTATGTATGTGCATTGGATATAGATGGTAAATTTGGGGGTTTAACTATTGTCTGGGATCCTTCTTAGGTATCTCTCAATGCATTTCAGTTAAATGTGGGCATTATACTGGAAGGGAATTTGAGAAGTTTTTGAAGTCTTGTGACTATTTTTAATTGTTATGGACCATATGAGGATATAGAGGTTTTTTGGGAGTCCTTCCATCTCAGTGGCCTCCTTGGATGCAACAAGTTTATTCTGGATAGAGACCTTAACCTAACCATGTCGGCCAATGAGGTTTAGGGCAACAGAGCCAGGATGGATCCTTTAGCCCCTTATTTCATCAATTTGTGCCAAAGTGTGAATTTGATTGACAATTGTCCATCCCCTACTACTCCCACTTGGAGAAATAGTAGGGTAGGTGACGATGATGTTGCTAAACTTGATTGGATCGATTCCTTATGGTTGAAAATCCCACCTCTTCTATTATAAAATATAGATTATGGACAATCTATGATAATGTTTCTAATCATATGCCTATTTTCCTCGAGCTAGAATTTCATAATCCAAAATCCTCCATTCCATTCAATCATATTTGGCTCAAGGATTTTTCTTTCAGTAATCTTGTTAGAGGCTGCAAGCCTAAGCTTGAAGTGCCAATTTTTTCTTCTGATATGGACTCCCTCTCCTACAAGTTAAATATGTTGAATAAGGTAGTAATTAGAAGGGATAAGGAAAGGAAGAAAGCATGGAATGCTAAAATTCTTTCTATCGAATAGGAATACAAATTTTTCAGTGTTGCTTCTATAAAGATCCATTCTTGTTGGAAGTCAAAGTTGTATATGTAATCTTCAGATGAGAAAAACTCACATTTCAAAGCTAAATGAGGAATCACGGAGGATCAAAACTAGGCCAAATAGGATATCTTAGGGGGATGTCAACACGAATTTATTTCACAAGTATGCCACCTTTAGGAAATTGAGAAATTCCATTTGGAAATTGGAGGGGTATGATGGGAATGTGATATCATCACAAGAAGATCTAAAAAGTGTTATGGTTTCTCATTTTTCTTCTCTTTTCAAGTAGCATTTTGTTAATAATTTATTGGCACAATTGCAAGTCACGATTCTGCTTCCCATATACACAATTTTCACACAAATCAAAA
>APFE031544136.1:0-12521 GCA_000404065.3 Pinus taeda
AGCATCTGTTCCAGTGAGGAACCCCTTTCGTATCACGCGAAAAGGTTTCCGGTAGCCCTATCTGCGTCATTTTTAAGATCTGGAGGTATACAGTCTTTATCTGCAGTTTACTATTATTTTCTCTCTGCTTATTTCGGTTTCGGTTTATTTAGCTTTTTTTTAACCGGATCTATACCTCATTTCTGCGTATGCTCTTTGCCCTGCGACTCTGTGCGATCTGGAAAAATCAGAAACAGAAAGGAAGTTTTTTTCTCATGCGTATACTCTTTTCCCTGCACCTTAGTGTGATCTTGGAAAATCAGAAACATTGAGAAAAATATTTAGTTTCCGGCTAAAGCTAACTTCGAGCCGTAAGGTTCATTTTTTCTTTGCATATTCGTGTTGGGTTTTGTGTTTTTGTTTTGAGGGAAAAAGAGCTCTCTCAAGGCAAGCACGCAACCCAAGGCCTCCCCCCCCACCCCTCTCTCTCTCTCTCTCTCTCAAATTTTTTGTATAGCTCAATTGGTTCAAAGCTATTTTAAGAGAGTAGAGGTCTTAGGTTCAAATCTCCATTTTGTGGGGGCGTATTTTTTCATTCCGCCACATTCGCGCACTTTGCCAGCGACTTCAACAATTTTTTTTTCAAAAAGCCATAACTTCTTCATCCGGAAGCCTTTTTCAGAGCCGTTTTTTTTAAAACAGCCTAATTTTTTGAGATCTATCCATTGAAACATTTACTTTCAGCATCTTCAGCTTCAGTTTTTTTTAAAATGGAAAGTCCATGCCAAGTCATTCTTGACAGAACTAACTACTTCCAATGGGCATCCTACATGGAAGATTTACTTAGAAGTAAAGGTCTCTACAGAATAGCCACGGGCCAAGAGAAGAAACCAAAAGATGAAGACAAGGTTTCAAAATGGGAAAATAGACAAGATCAAGCACGTGGTTTGATAGGGATGTCTATTTCTCCTGATCTTAGATTCCATATTGCAGAACTTGATACTCCTCATGAAGCATTGGAACAAATCACTAAAGTTTTTGGGATTAAAAATGAAATTAGAGCCCATCAACTTGAAAATGAGTTGCTTACATTGGATCCTAATAATTTTTCTTGCATTGAACATTTCTTGTCCAAATTCAAGACCCTTAGATATCTCTTGGAAGGTGTTAAGGTTAAGAAAGAAGATAGTAACCTTATTTATTCCATCCTTACTAAGTTGGGACCAGCCTACTCTGTATTTGTTTCCACCTTCCATTCTACAAGGGAAGCTTCCATTTGTCAAGGAAAAGACTACAAGGCCCCTTCCTTTGACTCTTTTTGTGATTCTTTAATAAGAGAACAAGAAAAACTCTTACACCTTGGCCTTCTTAATCTTGGAAACTCTTCCAAGAAAGCGTTAGCCGCCCAGCAGCAACCAAATTTAAAGAATCCTAAGAAGTCATATCCTAAAAAGAATGGTCTTAAACCAAACAAGGGTCCTAAGCAAACTCAGTCTCAAAATGAAAGATCATTTCAGCAAAATGATAAGACCAATAAAAACAAATGGAAGAAGACTGATAGACATTGTAACTTTTGTAATCGAGATGGCCACTTAGAATCTAAATGCTTTAAGAAGATGGAAGCCTTGGAAGTCGCAATGAAGAAACATAACATCCATGTGGAGCATTCTTCTACTTCAACTTCAACTTCATCTTCAGGAATGGCACTTTCTGCATGTCGTTGTCAATCATCTAAGTCTGGTTATGCATTAATGTATCTTCTTCTTCTCATTCTCATGAGTGGCTCATTGATTCTGGAGCCTCTTATCACATGGCCAAAAACAAAGCCATGTTTTCTTCTTTACATGATTGTAACACCAAAAATATATATGTTGGTGATGATAGATCTCTTTATGTTGTAGGGACTGGAACTGTTCATCTAGACAATGGTCAGTTTAATGATGTATTATGTGTTCCAACCTTATCCAGCAACCTTCTATCTGTATATCAGATAACTCATTCAGGTGAAGGTAAAATTGTTGAATTTTCACCTCATGATGTTGTAATCAAGGATCTAAGAGATCCTAAACAGATTCTAGCTACTGGTATTGCTGATGATTCCACAAGGTTGTACAAGTTTCACAACTTTGGGTCATCAAATCTTCCTTCAGTATTTGTTGCTCACAATGATGAAGTGAGCAAACTTTGGCATGAGCGATTTGGTCACTTAAACTATCGCTCCCTTCAGCATCTATGTAAAGAAAATATGGTGACAGGTCTTCCTATGGTATCTTGCAGAGATGGTGTTTGTTCCGGATGTGTACTCGGAAAACATCACCGGGACAGTTTCGAAAAACGTGCCTCTTGGCACGCCTCAGCCCCTTTACAGCTTGTGCACAGTGATTTATGTGGTCCACTTCCTGTTGCTTCATTCTCTGGCTGCAAGTATTTCTAAACTTTCATTGATGATTTCTCCAGACGCACTTGGGTCTACTTCTTAAAACTCAAGAGCGAAGTATTTAACACATTTTTGGCCTTCAAAGCCTTTGTTGAAAAACAATCTGGACATCAAATTCTTAAGCTAAGAACTGATAATAGTGGAGAATATGTTAAAAACACATTCATCAACTTTTGCACCGAAAATGGAATTCAAATGCAACATACTGTTCCATACACTCCACAACAAAATGGTGTAGCTGAAAGGAAAAATCGCACCTTAAAGGAAATGGCTAATTGTATGCTGTAATCTAAAGGACTCAGTCTTAGTTTTTGGGCCGAAGCAATTAATTGTGCAAATTATATAATAAATCGCACTCCTACTAAGGTTCTAAAGAATATCACTCCAGAAGAAGCTTGGAGTTCCATTAAACCAGATGTAAGTCACTTTCGTATTTTTGGAAGTGAAGCATGGGCCCATATTCCAGATGAAAAGCATAAAGCTTTAGAACCTAGAGTGAGAAATGTACTTTTGTTGGATATTCTGAAGATGTAAAAGGTTATAGACTTATTCCATTTAAGTCAAAAAATGTTAGTATTAGAAGAGATGTAAAATTTGATGAAAATAAATCGGCCTGCGAGCCTAGTCTGGCGGATGTGCCACCTCTTCCTATCTCTTCTACTTTTGAAAACATTTCTTCTTCAGATGATGAAAGTGAGGATGATAATCCTCCACCACCTTCTCAGGATCATCCTTCAGCTCCTTCAGCTCCTTCAGCTCCCTCACTTCCAAGATGGGTCCGCACTACTCGGGATGCAGCAGGTGATCTTGCCGGTGATCCTACAGATCAGCGACGTACACGTTCTCAGTTTGAAAGAGCCTCTTCTTTACTGGCTCAAGCTCCAGTAAATCATGATCCTGACACTTTTACAAAAGCTTCAGGCCATCCACATTGGGAAGTAGCTATGAATGAAGAATATCATTCATTATTGGCAAATGATACATGGGATCTTGTTCCTCTACCAAAGGGACGCAAACTTGTTAGATGTAAATGGGTTTACAGAACAAAGTATGGACCGGATGGGAAAGTTGATAAACATAAAGCTCGTCTTGTTGCTAAGGGATTTTCACAGGTTGAAGGCATTGACTACACTGAAACCTTCTCCCCTGCTGCCAAAATGAACTCTATCCGCCTTGTTCTTTCCCTTGCTGCCTCTTTAAAATGGGAAGTCCATCAGATGGATGTTAAATCTGCCTTCTTGCATGGGGACTTGCATGAAGAAATCTATATGGAACAACCCATTGGCTTCATCCAAACAGACTCCAGCCTTGTATGTCGACTTAAGAAATCTCTTTATGGTCTCAAGCAAGCTCCTCGGGCTTGGTATGCCAAAATGGATAGCTTTCTTTTAGAATCTAGCTTTCCTAGGTGTTATTCTGACAATACTGTCTACACCAAGAAAGTGGGCAACTCTCTTATCATCCTTGTTCTTTATGTTGATGATCTTATTCCTACTGGTAGTGATCCCAACCTTATAAACCATGTGAAGTCCAGCCTTAAAAAGAAATTTGAAATGACAGACTTAGGACACTTACACTATTTTCTCGGTCTTCAAGTCTTGCAATCCAAGGAGGGTATTTCCCTTTCCCAGTCCAAGAATGCTTGTGATATTCTTCGTCATTTTCACATGGAAGATTGTAAGCCAGCTCCTTCTCCCTTTCAGTCTGGAGTCAAACTTTCAGTCTCTTGTACTTCTCCTGAAGTTGATGCTACCTTATACCGTCAGCTTGTAGGAAAACTCTTGTATTTAACCATACTCGTCCTGACCTTTCCTTTGCTGTTGGCCTTGTTGCTCGTTTTATGCAAAACCCCCGTGAAAGTCATTGGGAAGCAGCTAAAAGAAACTTCGTTATGTTCGAGGTACAGTACAGTTTGGGATTCATTACAGTGCCAAAGCAGCTCCTCTATTAGTTGGTTTCACTGATTCTGATTGGGCTGGTGACCCTGATGATCGGAAGTCTACTGCCGGTTATGTCTTCCCTCTTGGTTCAGGCCCTATTACATGGGCTTGTAAGAAACAGGCTGCCATTTCTCTTTCGTCAGCAGAAGCAGAGTATCGTGGTGCCGTGGAAGCTAGTAAGGAAGCCTTGTGGCTTCGTCAGATCCTATCAGAATTTGGCTTTGAGCAGCAGCATCCGACTACACTTTGGTGTGATAATCAAAGTGCCATTCAGCGTTGCAAAGATCCAGTTCAGCATCAGCGCAGCAAACACATTGAACTACACATGCACTTCATCAGAAAGCTCATTCATGACCATGTTCTTGAAGTGCAATATTGTTCAACAGATGATCGGGTTGCAGACATCTTCACAAAGGCTCTCACAGAGGCGAAGTTCACTAAACTTCGATATATGCTTGGAGTTCAGGAAGTTGTCACTAAGGGGGGATAGGCTCTAGTGCCTCCTTCGTTCTCCTATTGTGTCATATTTGTAAATCCTTCAATCCTATCCCAAGTTGTTCTTAAGGGGGGATGTTAGGATATTCCGACACATAGGAAATAGTTAAGTTCAACTTGGTCTAGTATAGAGTTAGGTATAGAGTTATGTAAAGTGTGTTTCTTTACCGTTGTACATTTTGTAACTTACAATCCGACGGTCACGATATGTAGTGATCCGACAGTTCATTCTCTCCTCGGTATTACCGACACTTGATCCGTGGCTTGACATCCGATTGGTCCATGAATTCTATTTAAAGCGCATGGAGGGTCATTTGTAAGTTAACCGTGCATGAGAGAAGCTTATGTAAATTTTCATTCTTTTATTAATAAATTGCCTGTAGTAGCCACATTGGCGCAGGCCGTGGACTGTTTCCCTCTCTGAGGGTTTTAACCACGTCAAAATACTGGCGTATTTATCTGTGATCTGTTTGTGAGCGGTGTCCTTTTGGTGTTCTGTCTGAGGAACTTACCCTGTAAATTATTACAATATGCTAGACCAGGAACATATAAAACATCATTAATGTGCTTTGTTTTTCCTTGTTTTGTGTTCACAGTAATTATTCCCTTACGTTTAGCTTCAACTAGCTTGTCATCTCCCAAGAGCACATCATATTTTGTAGATTAATCTATCTTCAGAAAGCCATCTTTGTTTCTTTTCATGTGATTGCAGCAACCCCTATCCATAAGCCACACCTCCTTGGAAACATTATTAGTTGAATCACAAGCCAAGAATAAAGTGCCAAACTCTTCTTTTCCTTCATAAAAATTAGCTTGTTGTTTTTTTTCCAACAGTTCCGTTCATAATGGCCATGTATTTTACATTAAAACTTGGGATTTATTAAATCTTTTACCTCCATCACTGTCGTCAGTACCTCTTCCTTTGATGTTTGCATAAAAAATTATTCCTTGACATCTGCCTCCTATGTATGCATGTCCTCTTTTTCTTCCTCTTCCATGAGTGCTCTGGATTTCCTCACGGGAGGAATTCTCACGTTCATGACTTTTGTCTTTGGAAAATTTTCATTTTTCTTGAAAAACTTGCTGAAAATATTTTTTAGAATATCTTTTCATTATTTTCTCATGAGATTGAAGAGACCCAATTAGCTCATTCACAAACAACTGAGTTAGATCCTTAGACTCCTCAATACCAACAAAAACCCCATCAAATTTTGCGGCAAACTTCTTAAAATCTTCTCAACAATCTTTTGATCTTTTAAATATTCTCCATAAGACTTAATTTCATTCACTATTCCCATAACTACAGTGAAAAAATCTTGAATAGATTCAAAGTTTTGCATGCACAAAGCTTCAAATTATCTTCTTAAGGGCTTCAAATTAACAACTTTTACCTTATCACTTCCACCAAAGGCTCCATCGGATTGAACAAACATTTGTACAAGATCATATAAGTTAAAATTCCAGCAACCATGAAGAGAAACAAACAAAACAACACTCACAGAAGTGAAACGAAAAAAAAAGTGAAAGAGAAAGCGATAAAAGAGGATAGAAGCAAAACTCACCTGGAAAAGCACCCCAAACTCCACCGAAGGCTCCTTGTTCTCCTTGGGAAGGATAAATATCCACGATCAAATGTAAAAATGAGTTGTAGGGGCATCCATTATATAGATCTAAGCCGATTATGGTTGATGAAACACATGCCTAAAATCAAGGAAGAAGCAACACTTGGCAGAATTCCAAAAATATAAACTTGTGTCATCCTTCAGGAAAGTAATTTTCCACTCCTTATTTTCTATGGATGCTTTTTATTTTTTATTTTTTTCCTTTTTAGATTTTTTCGAGAAACTAACACTCACACTTCCAAGGAATATTACACAATTCCCAAGGAATGTCTTCCATGAATAAACACAAATAGTTAAGAAAAAATGTGAAAACAATATTAGTATATGGTTAGAAAATATTTCAAAGTGGATTTCAAATTTGATATCATAGTATCAATGAGGTTGGGACGCATTTCTTGTCCTTGATTACTTATATCCATTCATCATTTTGAGATTAGTGGAGTAAAAGGTTTTATAGGGGCTTCTAAGTAGGTAGTCTCTTGTCCCTTAACTTAAAGGGGATTGTTCTAAATTAAGAATCTCTATATTGCGTATCCATTTTCTAATTGGCTAACCCAAATCACCTTATATTGATTAACGAGTAAGATTGGGTATATCTATATTATTTTTTTCAAAAGTTCATACTAGAAGTGTTTAAGAGGAGGATGGGCCTTTTTCCTTTTGCTTGAGAATATTTTTTTTAACGTGTTACTTCTTCTTGAGAAAGAATCACTAGTAGAGAGAGTAGATAGAGAGAGGAGAATTGTTATGGAAACAAAAGGTCCAAATTGATCAAGTGATGCAAATCCATTATGAAAAATAAACAAGTGGGATTTTAATGAGATTTCTTCTAGCACTAGACTTTGATCTATTAGTGCAATGAGTATCAATGTGGCATGTTTCAAAACATTCTTTACATTTCAAGTTCACTTATTCATTGGTCCACATTTTGGCTCTAGATATAATGCTTAGAAACTAATTTAATTTCAACCATTGGGAAGTTTACAATGTCACAAAGGGAATCATAGCATTAGAAATGTTGAGGAATGGTAGAATTACATAGTGTATTTTCATGGAGAGGATATCCATAGAGGGATCCAATGTTTACGTCCAACTTTCAATACATTCTTGACTTTTCCTAGAAACATGGAGAGGATTTTCAGATCCAATCTCTATATTTTGTTATGTCAAATTCTACTATGAATAAAATTTTAATGTAGGGATAGCTGTAAGATTTTTTCTTGAGATCTAGTTTCTAGGTATAGGAAATCCTTCTACTAAGGCCTATATTATTGGGATAGAGATCATTAAATATGCTAGCTGACCCATTATAGTGGGGAGGTGTTATCGGAGGTCGTCGCACCGATTTTATGGAGGCAATATTTTGGCGAGGTCACCCAATCTATGTTAGCGCATGACACGTAGCAGATGGGGCCCCAGGAAATACTGCTTTATCGGGCGGGTAAAGGTTGGATATCAAGTGAACCTGATATGGCTGTGAATCGTTAGATTTGGGTGCTGACGATTGGATGACAATTGGGTGATGGATTAGAACGAATGAAATGGGCAAAGGTTTTGGGGGGGCTTGGGGTTTTAATTAATGGTGATTTGTGATTCTTTTGGAGTTAAACACAGGATTAAATTATCAAATAGGGTTAATGGAGGGATTATCGTAACTTTAAGGAGAATTGGTGAGTTAAGAGGGTTTTATCGGGGGGATAGAATAAAAATATAGTTTATAGTTAAAATAAGCGTAGGGGTAATATATACGGGGATTTATTTATATATGATGAAAAAGGGTATATTGGGAGCTATATTATTCAGTTAGAAATTAATATGAATGAAATGAGCGGAATGAAAATAATACTAAGTGTAATGTAATATTTGTTCTTTTCCTTTACATACACTTATACTTAGGATAAAATCTTTTTGTGGGTATTTTGAGTGAAATAGAATTTAACATGGGGTTTTTTACTTTTCATAGGAAAATGAAGTTTAACCTTAGGAAAATGTGTTTTATTAGGGTAATGAAAGGAAATGAATTTTATTAAGGGAATTCTAACACTTGATGTCCATAAGTCATTAAGTCGAGGGTCTGGTCCCACCAAAAGTTAGAGAAATGCTCTAAGCCTTTATGACTTGAAGGATTTTTAATACTAGAAAATACTTGCGGATGGGGAAATCAGTAAGTATAGGGATGAAATGAATGAGGGGAAGTCAATTAAATCAACTTGTAAACCTCTGATTTTTCTTTCTTAATTTCTCATGTACATTGAAACATATTATTAAGCATGATAAATGTGATTTTGTCCAATCAACTTTATACTTCAACAACTATTCCTATGCTTACCCATTACTTACCCTAACATTTTTCTTCACTTATTTGGGTGCATTTAAGCTAGCATACATTTTTATTTCCTTTTCTTTTTATAAAAAAAATTTCCTACTTCTAACCTTACATCTTCCAACGGCTCAGATTTGACTACCATGGGTTGTGGCTTGTATCATAAGATGCACACAACCATTATTTGCAGAAGAAGTAAAATAGTAGTGGCATTTAGACTTTCACACTTTCATGATTTGTTTTTGTGTTTGGGGTTCATATATCTTCATTTTTTGATCTTTTCTTATTCTTTTTGTCCTTCGATATTTTTGTTAGGACACACTCTCTTTACATTTTTTAATTTTTAATATGGAAAACATTTGCAGAAAAGAAATTTATGTACAATATTACAAGGCTTAACCTTAGCCAATTCAAAATTATGAATCCTATCACTATAGGAATCTAACAGTGGCTCCACATGGGGATGGCATTTCCTAGCAAAACGTCAAGAAATTTAAGATCAGTATCCTTTGAATTGTGACTAAAGTTACATTGTAAACTATTCTTCTGTGATTTATGGCTTATTGTATAATCACCGTGACTGAAAATTATTGAACTGAAATCATAGCCTTTTTTGCAAACTGAAATTTGACACATGTTGTACGGAAAGATGATCTGAAATAAACTTGCAGCTGAAAAACTGAATTTATTCAAACTGAAATCCTACCTACTTACTCTAATCAGCTGTCCAACTGATGGTTAGGTAAAATGAAATAGTCAATGCAAACATTCAAGCATTATGTAATTTGATGCATTTTTTTTTGCGTTTGCTTGTTTGTGATCAAAACTGAGATTCTAAAACCAATTATAACCTTGTCAACAAATGAGAAGATAAGGAAATAATTGATTTCCTTTGTTGACTCTAGAAACTATACAAAAGGATCTTCCAAGATATATACACTAATGTTTAACTGATATAAGCAATTGTACAATTGTTGTCGATGGCCTCCGTGCCATGAAAGTGAAATGTCATTTTCATCTTTATCACCTTGCAGATTTTTAGATAAGATTTGTGATGATATTTCTATTGATTGAAATGATTGTCTGGGGAAACCTTTATCATATTGATTTTGAATCTCATATTTAGTTAATGGAGAAAAATTCTAATTGCCTTCATCATCTAACACATCAGTTGTTGGATCATAAAAGACATGGAAGGATTGTTGCAACCTATTACATATGGGTTTTAATGGGACTTCATGGATTGCTACATGTTGTTCATCCTTTTCTTTGGAGATATTATACCCTATTTTCTTTAAAATTTGAAATGATTCAAAACATAGTGGTATAGAACTTCCCTGTGTCATCTGATCAGATGTCCCAATAGAATTTGATAATTGCACTTGTGAAACTGAAGAATCCTAATTAAGATTTTCGTTGTATTCTTTGTTGTAAATATCAATTCCTAAAGACTGCTGATTTTTGATTGCTTTAAAGTTTTCTTTGGTGAACTGAAATGAAGCAAAACAAATAGGCAAAGAAGCTTCACTTATTTCCAACTTTTCTGCACTTTCTTCCTCACTTTCACAACTGATATGAATAATATGACCATTGTTTTCAAGCTACTAAAACTGAATTTCTTTATTTCCCAAACTAGTTTCTGTTTGCTCTATAAAGTTAGTTTGGATTTGAAGAACATAATTATCATCATACTGATCATATTTAGGCAAATCATTAAAAGAATTAATGTCATCAAACATACACATTAGATCAACAAATTGCCTCTCCTCATATTTCCTTATAAACCTATCTTCTGACCTGTTAGCACTTGAGATTTCACCTAGGCTGAGATAGACAAACCTCAAAGCTACATCAAACCATTTCACCTCGTAGCTAGCCCTACGAGGTATGAGAAGGCTCTCTCGGGTCAAACGCGGTGGATTTTGTCAATAGGGTGAGTTGACCAATTAGGAACAAGGATTTTAGGCTAGTAAACTGATAAGGGGGGTTGATTTAAAGTTTTTGGATTTTTTGGTGGCAATTGGAGGGAGTGCAATTCAGGGTGCGGGGATTGAGCTCAGTTTTTGCAGGTGGGTCTTTGGGGTAAGGTAGGAGTTTATGCTGATGCTTTTAGCTAGAATAGATGATCAAGGAGGAAGGAAGAGAAGCTAAATAGGGAAAACAATGAATTCGAATCCTCTCTAGACAGTGGAAAACATAAACATTAAACAAAATTGAAAGCTAAGCATGGCATGCATGAATTCAAACTTTCTCACTTATTTTGTTTAATTAGTAGCAAGAGATTTAAGAGATGAAACACATAAACACACTTAAAGTGACAAGTAGGAAACACACCATCAACATAATAATCCACAAGAATCCACAATGAAGTTTGCAAAACCCTAGCCTTCCTTTTCCTCAAATTGCAGAAATACAAGTAAATATACAAATGAGCTTCTCCCTCTGGAGTCCAACCGTGAAAATGAGTAAGAGAAGGCATAATATAGGAGATCCAAATCCTTTCCCCACCTCTAGGGGTCGAGCTCAGCTTCCTAGGAGCTGTTGCAAATAATTCTA
Organism: Pinus taeda; assembly: GCA_000404065.3. Classification (NCBI taxonomy): domain Eukaryota; kingdom Viridiplantae; phylum Streptophyta; class Pinopsida; order Pinales; family Pinaceae; genus Pinus; species Pinus taeda. Next base: position 11,353 of record APFE031544136.1, read on the forward strand.
AATCAATCACTAGATAATAGGCCAGCTCAACAACTTGCCTCTAAAACTTAGGAAACCTATCCATGCATTAAATATTTACTATTTACATCAAAGAAGCTTTTAGAAGTGGTAAAGAAGAGTAAAATTATCTAATGCCATGAAATTTACACAAAAATCCATCATTTACATGCTCAAATAGTCAACCAAGGTGAAAACAGTGCTTTGCTGGCCGAACTGGTCAAAACTGGCAAATTTGCCTGAGTGGTCGCGCCCCTGATCCTGACTGGTTGCGCCCATTTGCATCTCTATTTGAAGGCCTTCCTGGTGTCCAAATCAAGTGCAGGATAGCTCTTTGGAAAGGTCTAGAAGTCTACTTTCCAACCCAACTATAATTTCTGAATTTGGAGTTGATTTGACCCCTAAAAAATCAAATCTCCCAAGACTACTTTCTGCAACTCAAAAAAGGGGAAGAAAGTCAAAATTTACATGTATTTTGAGCTTTTGGGAGCCCAAATCTTCACAAAATTTGAAACCCTTCCATAGGAAAGTGTATCTTTGCATGAAAAATCTAAAAATGTATATTTTTCCCCGTTCCGAGTTGTTCCCATGACTGGTCTCGTACGGGGTGAGACCACTCGAATGGCCAAAACCTGTAAAATTCCCAAAAATGCCAAAAATGCCTCAAAATTCTCAAAAATTCTTGGGTTTGCTGCTAGGAGGAAGATAATGAGTATCATGGTGAGTGAGAGAAGCCTCAGCCAAGATACGGAGCGGGTTGGTCTTCTTCTTCCTCTTGCGGACCTCAGACAACCTTCTTTGGAACATTTTCATCTTCACCTTGCAAACATGCATCCTTGCCCAATAATGGTTTTTCATGTTCCTTAGCAACTTGTTGTTTTGATTGGCCTTAGCCAACAGCCCCTCTAAGTGTGTGTTCACTCGGATAAGCATGGATTCCCTCTCCTTGGGCAGCAATTCACTAGGCCTCCTACGGTTGATGACTCGATCACTTTGAATCCTCCATAGCTCATCCAACTCTTTCTCATCCTCAAGCTGTTTGTTTCACTGCTCCAAATATTTGATTATCCATTTTGCCATCAATAATTGTGTTTGCAGTGAATGAATCTCGGTGCTTTGCTCTCGGATGATATCCTTGAGCTCTGTGCTAGGAGAACCAGCGTCAAGATCAA
>APFE031544137.1:0-16230 GCA_000404065.3 Pinus taeda
TGGAGTAGATCATCTCACTTTCCTGCTTGTGGAAATCAATCTGGTGAATGGGATGAACATCCCTGGCCAACACCTCAAATTCTGTTATTCTGTAGTCAACTGATGTTTTTGGCTGCTGGATAGTAGGTTGCATGAAGGACACCTGCATTTTTCCTGTTTTGATGTCAAAAGCTCACATTAACCTGCTTTGATTTACTGGTGTGTGCTTGAAGTATTGAGCATGGGTTTCAGCCTTTAGCTTCTCATTTCTCAATTTGATTTCCTTGTATCTGTCCTTGATATTCGTTTCTTTATCAGCTGTCATGGTGAATGAAGAAACCTCAAAAATGAGCTGTCCCTCAATTAGTTGAGTGTTAGATGTTGAGGTTTGTTGTGTTTCTCCTGAAGCTGCTATGCCTTTGCTTCTTTCCACCATTGTATGAGTGTCGTGATTTCCACTAATTCAATGGTGTCTTCTTGTTCAGTTGCAGGATTAAGCTTGGGCATTTTCCTGTAATTGATCTCAAACTGCTCATCTGTGGTTTCCATATCTGAACTGGAAGCTTCTTCCCTGTTTCTCTTTGGGTTCCTGTCTTCATTTGCTGGAGTCTGTAAAACAGGAGGAATATTCATTGGTTCTCCTAGTTTGGGAAGATGTAGGAAGGAACTTTCATCAATTTGTCTCTCTACATTAATTAATGTATTTTCTACATCCACTATAGTGCTATCCATGTCAATTAGAGTGTTTTCCAACCATTCTGATTGGTTGGCTTTCCTCTCAATGTCTGGTCTGGGATAATGGTTGAAAGGTCCCAATTTGACCTTGATCCTCAGTTTATTTATGACTCCATGAGGGTCATACTGCCACATAAAGCTGTTTTTGAACTTCATTTGTTGCAAAATCTTATCTGCCTTAGGTCCAGCTTCCCTAGTATTACAAATGAAGAGGCCCAATTGATTTTGCATTTTGAATTGAGTTTTTTTCTTAGCCGCTAGGAAGTTGACTTCATCAGAATTGATAATCTGCGTAAATTATTCTAGTGCAAATATCCTCATGGGGAGGTATTTGGGCAGTTTGTAAGGGGCAAGTTGGCATTCATAAATTCTTATTTTTGTGTGGTTCTGGTACAGATACCAGTCTCCCACCTTATTGTTCTTGGCCAACTGTAACACCCTTTTGATCTCTTGGCTGATTATGGGATGAGGGCTACTGGTTAGCATATTCATGATTGGATGGACAAATAAATCAATGAAGTCCTTGTAGGTGAATATAGTGGAGTACTTCTGGATCAAGGGTGTCCAAAAAATAACTAACCTTGGCTTTCCTTTGGTATCCAACTTCTGGATGCTGACAGGGAATTTGTTTGATTGGTAGTATAAAAACATGTGAAATAATACACATGAGTACTTGAAGACTCTTTCAGTAGGTAATTTGGTGAATTTCTGATGCATCTTATCTGTTATGAACTGAGCATAGTTGTAAATTATAGCAGTAGGCTTGCTTGGGCTATAGATGGAAAGGAAGGCCAGGACAACCTCATCTACATGATCATCTGTGGTATATCATAAAATGCAAGAGAGCATGGTAATAATCTGTCTACCTCTCTCAGAAAAAATGGTGGCAGCATAAGGGGGACTATTTGTGGGAATATGACATTCCTCTATGATGAAAGTTTGGAAAGTTTGGGCTATTCTAGGAAGTTCTAACTTGGTATAAAGGTCCAGCAATTCTCCAATAGACAGTGGGGTCTCATTAGGGTTTGGTTGGACCTGCAATATTTGGTTAATGGATTTTGTAGTGATGGTAAAAAAAACTTGTTGGTCAGGGCTGACAATGGCTCTTTGGCTAGGAATGTAGCAAGCATGATAAAAGTGGATGATGTTTGGGAATGGGTGTACTTTCGGAAACAAATATTTGGGCAAATTAGACTCCCAAAGGTGAATGTCATCATTTTGGTTTAAGAACTTGCCCTTACTCTAGCAGTGGAACTTTAGAAGGTAAGTAGGGGAATCTGTGTCCTTTATTTGGAAGTCAGTGTCTGCCAATGCAAGGTGGTCGATGTCCAAGTGAGGGGTTTGTAGAGGTCTCACGTCTAGAGAGGTTTGGGAAGCCATACTTGAGTTTACAAATTTGAATTAGGGATTAAGGGGTTTCAGAAGTGAGGTTTGGGAGCTTCTGGTATAGTGAGAGGGTAATTATAGTCTGTAAACAAGGTTTTGGGTGTGTCACATGCTTCTTTTCAATTTAGGAAAGCTTCTTTAATTAATTCAATTAATTAATTGTTTCAATTAAACTATGTGTTTTCAAATTGAAGCATTGTTCTTGTTTTTCCCAAGAATACCTGGAAATCGATGGTCTGGCCGGCAAACTGGGTTCAGGGGTGAATGCAGAGGGTACAGTGGCTTCAACTGTCAGCTGGTTGCTTCAATGGGGTATCTAGAGCTTCTTTAAGTGGTAGCCAGTGGTTAATTTGGTCGTAGAGGTTTCAGGGTGTCGCAATGGATAAGCAGCAGTTGCAGTGAAAAATGAGCGAAAAGAGTGAATTGGGGCTTTTCCGGCCTTTTAACGGGTAACGATCACAATTTGGCGTGAAAACTATAATGAATAGTGGGCAGTTTTCGGCTTGGGCAAGGAGGTGGTTTTCTGGGCCATCACACCACTTTTGGAGGGCAGGTGGTATTTTTTGCGAGCACGCAATCTAGCCTGGGGCCGCCACGTAGAAGAACAGTGCCCAGGCAAAACCGTGAATCTCGCGTGCTCTCGGGCTGTTATCGATCGGATGGTGAACCCGCGGGATAGTTAGATTTGGGGGTAGGAGGTCAAAGGGCTATCACGCGGTTAAGATGCACGGAGGGAATCGGGAAAGGGATTTGCGAGGCCCAGGGTTTAATTACACAAAAATGTAATTAATTAACCAATCAAGTCAGGTGTTCAATATAAACATATGGCTAATTAAGGTGGGACCATGGTTTATGTGGCGAGGGGTTTTTTAACTACACTAAGGGTTGGTGGGTTAAAAAGGTTTGTCGGGGAAATATGAAATGGGGAGTTAATTACATAATGAGGGGACATAAAAACTTAGGATAAGGGGGTTTTTAGAGGGAAAAGAGAAATTAATAAGGGGGGAAGTGATATTTGTAATGGGGAATGGGTTTCACACTAGGGAAAAGGGGTTTTGGGTAGGGGGATGATTTTTGAAGGGTAATTACTAGGGAAATGTGTGAAATCAAGGGGTAAAGGTCAAAAAGAGGGGACAAAGGGTATTTATAAGTGATGGAGGGATAATGGTGAAATTAGCAAATAAGCATGTGGGAGTATAGTGAAATGAGGGGAAATTAGTAAACAAGCTTGTGGATATCTTTTCTTTCTCATAAATCCTCATGCACACGAAACATAGGATTAAGCACGATAAGTGTGCTTTTGACTCAACAATGTTGTGCATTGGCAACATTTCTCCTACCTACTCTTCATTTACACTAACATGTTCTCTTCATTTATTGGGTGCATTTGAGCTTGCTGACCCTTTATTTACTTTTCTTTTGACAAGCAAACTATCTAATTATAACCTTATAACTTCCAATGGCTGAGATTAAACTGATGAGCTCATTTTTATTCTCTACCTAACTACTGATCTGAAAAGGTTAAATAGTTTGGCTAGATCTTTATTCTCTATCTATTAAAATGAAATCCAAAACATGAATGAGTCAAGATTAAGCTATTTGACCATCATGGATTGTGGCATTTCTGACAAGCTGCAAACAATCTTATTTTTCAAAGTAAAGTAAAAAGTAGTGGCATTTGAATTTGCACACTTTCATGATCTGTTTTTTTTGTTTTTGGGGTTCATATTTTTCACTTTTTTGATCTTTTTCTTTGTTTTCGTCCTTTGATTATTCTTTTAGGACATACCCTCTTTACATTTTTCTTTTTAATTTTTAATATGGAAAACATTTTGCAGAAAGAAAAGTATGTAAAATATTACAAGACTAACCATAGCCAATTCAAAATTATGAATCCTATTATTATAGGACCCTAATAGTGGCTCCACATGGGGATGGCATTTCCTAGTGAAATGTCAAGAACTTTAAGATCAGTAGCCTTTGGAACTGTGACTGTAGTTAGCTTGTAAACTGCTCTTCTGTGATTCTACTTTGTTCATACATATGATAGCGAACCCTTCAAAGCTCAGGGCCTTCTCTCCGAGCTTCAACTTCAAATGATTACCATCCAATCCAATATAAACTCAGCAATGTTATATGCAATGAAAAAATTAAAGTGAACTACTGTTAATCTGTGGTTAAGTAATGCTTCAACATTCTACCATTTATGGGCCCTCCTGGTAGATCTGTTCCATCTAACTCTCTCAAGAAAAATGCATTGTTACCTCTATAACCATAAATGATATAAGTGCGTTGCCATAGGAAATAAAATTTGCCATGTTTGCCTTTATCTTCTCTTCTAGATCAGATTTAAGAACTTTATCACCTATGTAAAAATCATCAACTTTAGTCTTCTTGTTAAAAATCTTTTTGATTTTATCCTGGATTACTTGTGATTTAACATAGACTTCTTCTGTGGTTTGTTGCAAGTGTATTGTCTGATTTATCCTTTTTTGGATATCATTTGGTTCTTCCTGCAACTCTTGAATGATCTTCATCACTGGTACTCCTAAAGAGGATGGAAAGACAACATCCATTCCATATACTAATTGATAAGGAGATGTACCAATGGATTTTTTGGTAGTTAGTCTATCTGCCCATAAGGCATTGACCAACTTTTTGTTCCATGTCTTCTTGTTGTCTTCCAATAGTTTCTTAATGATATTCACAAGGCTTTTGTTTGAGGATTCTGCAAGTCTGTTACCCTGAGGGTAATAGGCAGTGGAATGGCCAAGGGTAATGTGATATTTGTTACAAAAATCTACCATTTTCTTGGATTTGAAAGCAACTGCATTATCAGTAATGAGCTTCTGGGGGCATCTGTTGGGTATACGACCAAAGTCCCACATTGACTAGAAGTGGGGAGGATCATGGGTATATAAGGATGGACAAATATCTCCATTGGTATGAGGCCTTTTGGGGTAAGTCCAAAAGAAAATCCATGAGGGCTTAGGCCCAAAGTGGACAATATCATACCATTGTGGAGATATGTGGTGTCCAGAATCCTTACAAGTGGTATCAGAGCCATGCCCCGAAGTTAGCCAAATGGATGAATCCTCAGAATGTCGAACGAAGGTGGTGGGCCCCGGTAATATCACAATGGGATCCGTGGATGAGCTCGGTTAAACAGGCGGTGTGCTCCGGATTCTTCATGGATGTGTCCTGGTCCCAACACGGTGAAGAGGAGTTGACCTCGGATAGAGCAAGCTCTCGAGGTAGGTGGTGTTCCATGTAAGGCGTGTGCTTCCAACGCATTGGAGTGGAGAATCCTGCTTGGTAGAGAGTGGACGGATGGATAATCATTTGAGGGGAGGCTCAATGGTTCTTTGTTCGAGGGGAGGATTGTTGGGTATACGACCAAAGTCCCACATTGACTAGAAGTGGGGAGGATCATGGGTATATAAGGATGGACAAATATCTCCATTGGTATGAGGCCTTTTGGGGTAAGTCCAAAAGCAAATCCATGAGGGCTTAGGCCCAAAGTGGACAATATCATACCATTGTGGAGATATGTGGTGTCCAGAATCCTTACAGCATCCAAATCTAGACAGGATATTGTTTTCAAGGAATGAGATAATGACAGAGTTTGTGGCTTGTCTAGAAGGGATGAATTCTATCCATTTCATAAAGTAATCAGTGGCTGTAAAAATCCATTTATGCTGGGCTGAGGAGGATGAGTGAATTTCCCTAATGAAGTTTAGACCCCATTGTTGAAATGGAATTTCTATGGCTATGGGTTTCAGAGGTAAAGGTAAAAGCTTCCTTTAACCCTCAAATATTTGGCACTTATGACATGAGGTCACATGTTTCTTGACATCTGCAAAAAGGGTGGGCCAGTAAAAACCCACCCTTAGAATCTTGTCAGCAGTTGTTTTCCAATACAAGTGTCCTCCACAATCTCCTGCATGAAATTCTTGCATAATTTTATCAGCTTCATCTTTCAGTAAACAATTTAATAGAATGCCACCATTATCTTTCCAAAATAAAACATTATCTATGATACAATATTTCAATGATTTCATTTTAAAAAAACTTGCTTTAGTTCTAGATAAAGTAGGAGGAGCTTGTAAGTTTAGTAAGACAAATATGATATCTGCATACCAAGGTGAATTTGTAAAAGCTTCACTGATATGTGGAGTCGCCATCTCTTCCTGATCATTTAGGGTGCCAATGAAATTTATATCTAAGGCCTAACAGTTTGATTTAGCCACGAGTTTAGCTAAACCTTGGCCTTTAATAAGTTTTGTAGGCTTTATTTCTATGTCATATTCCAAAATAGTGGCAATCCATTTGCCTTTGTTTCCTTCGGGCCCATTTTGTGTCAAAATGTCCTTTACTACTGAATTTGGAACATAAGCAATGATGTGCGAATACAAGATGTACACTATGAAATCTTTAATAGCCTTCACTAAAGCTAGTGCTTGTTTTTTCCATTATGTTGTACTTTAGTGTTGCATCTCTTAAAGATTTACTAAAAAATGCAATAGGTTGCTCATATCCTTGATGATTCTTTTGCAACAAGACTGCTGCTATAGTATGTTCTGAAGCAAAAGAAAAAATTATAAAATACTTATGGAAATCAGGATTTATGAGGACTGGAGTTTTGGTAAGGGCTTCCTTGATGGCCTCAAAAGACTGTTTAGCCTCCACTGCCCACTTAAGTGCTGAATCTTTCCTTAACATGTTATTTAGTTCTCTAATTAATTCTGCTAAGTTTGAAATGAATCTCCTAAGAAAATTGATTTTGCCTAGAAATGGCTGTAATTCTTTGATGTTTCTAGGATGGGTGGTGGTCAGGATTGCCTCTATTCTAGCAGGATCTATTCTAATTCCATCTTTGGATATTATGTGTCCCAAGAGTTTACCTTCTTCTAGAAAAAAGAGTGTCTTTTTGGGATTTAATGAAATACCAAATTTCCCACATTTAATGAAAACTCTTCTTAGGTGATCTAGATGTTCATTATCAGATTTTGAAAAGACTGTGATGTCATCTTCGTAAACAACTACAAAGTCATGGATTTCTTTGGAAAAAGCTATATCCATAGCTCTTTGAATTTTTGCTCCTGCATTCATTAATCCAAAATGCATTTTCAAATACATGAAAGTACCCCAAGGAGTAGTAAATGCAGTTTTTGCTTGATCCTCTGCTTGAACTAAGATTTGGTTGTATCCAGAAAATCCATCAAGCAATGAAATTCTAGATGAGCCTACTACCCTCTGGAGAATGTGGTCCATTTTTGGGAGAGGATAGTTGTCTTTAATTAGACTTTGTTCAAGTTTTTGAAATCAACACAGAGTCTAATTTCTCTTATTTTCTTCCTAGTAGTGACTAAGTTTGAGACCCAATCTGAATATCTGATGGGTGCGATGAATTGGGCATCATACATCCTTTTTACTTCCTTTTCAATTGATGGCATAAGAACTAGATTAATTCTCCTAAGCTTCTCTTTAAAGGGTTTATGATCTTCTTTGATAGGTAGCTTATGTTGAATTACGCTGGTGTCATAAGACTTTAGGTCTTCATAACCCCATGCAAAGATATCTTGAAACTCTTTGAGTAGATTTATGTATTTAACCTTTTCATCTCGAGGTAAGGCTTTTGATATTTTAATGAGTTTATGTTTTTGTTCAGTTCCTATGTTACATTCTTCTATGTCAGCTCTTAAAGGCTCCATTTTTGGTTCCTAACTACATCATTTGAATCAAACAAATCTTCTAATGGGACTAATTCCTTGGGCAAAAAAATATTTTTAAGGTTTAGAATTTCAAGATCATCACTCATTATTTCTTCTATTTCTACATTTTCTAAGTTATCTATTTCTACTTTAATGAAATTAGTGGGTTTATTCAGATCTAAAGCCTTTATACCTATTTCACTATCTATGTCACTATCTACTGTACAATCTATATCTATATTACAGTTTTGAAACTCTCCTTTAGCATTCATGAAATCATAAATTTGAAAACCTTGTGAGAAAATCTGCCAATATTTCAAATTGTCAGGTATAACATGCCTATGTCTCACTTTTGCAGTGTACTGGGGGTTGGGATGAAAAGGCAATTTGCAAGTACTAGCAAAAGTGGCGAGATTGTGAGCTTGCATATTCTGTTTCTTAGGAATGGAAACAAAATCAGTTTCCAAAAGGTCCTTAATCAAATCTAGGACAGTCTCTCTATATTGGCTAAGTTTGGGGTTATTTACAGAGTATTGACCTTTGATTTGTTTAATAATCAATTATGAGTCTCCCATGATAGAAACTTTCTTGGCTCCAATTTGTCTAATCATTTGTAGTCCTAAGATTAGAGCTTCATATTTTGCCATGTTGTTTGTGCACTTAAAGTTTAATCTAAATGCGTGACCTTCAAAATGATTATTTTCCATGTTGTGAATCCACACTCCTGCACCTGCTCCTAGTCTATTCACAGATCCATCAAAATCTAAATGCCATAGAGACTCCTGAAAAATGTTTTCACTATGAGGAGCTTTGTATTTTTCTTCTACAACTGTGGTTTCCTTTTTGTCATGGTCTGAATTATACAAGATGAAAGAGTCTGTATCAGAATGCATGGAGTATATAGGGAAATTCTGTGGTTTTTCTGCACTACTCACCATGTATTTCATCAAGGTCTCTCTATAGAGTTTCCTTTGTTGACCAAAAACAGAGATGGTGGCATATGACATATCTAATTGTAAAGATCCCTACAATTTTTCTCCCCATGAGCGAGATAACAACATTCCATACTTGGGTGGGATATGAACAACTACTATGTCCATGACAATACTCTTTGTTGGGCACTGGACTAGAGTTACACACAAATCCTTGATCAGGTTGAGGCATTTAACTTGGCTAGAGTCAAAGGAAAACAAGTCCTTATTTGGTCTAGTGATATCTAAGTTTAGTCTCTCCATGATAGCTTTTGGCATTAAGTTATGGGATGCCCCTGAGTCTAGCATAGCATTATGTAATATTTTGTCATGAATGTTCAAGCTAATGTAGAAAGGAGGGATACCCCCTTGCTGATGTGTACCATTTACTTCATGACCAAACAATATCTCAGGTTGATCATCATTCAAATTCACAACATCCTCTCCTTCACCTATATTCAATGTTTCAGTGATTTGTGATCTATATGATTCATTTTTCACTAGCTCGGTCAAAGGAACTAATATTTTCAATTTTGCAATCTCAGTCTTAATGTTAAATGGCAATTGAGTTTTGCTTGACCGGATGAGATCTTCCTTAGCAAATGTGGTATGTGTGTTTTTATCTTCTTTTTCTGCACTTGGCACTTCAGTCTGTGTTTCAATAGTTTTGTTTTGAATTCTCTTATTTGGAATGATTTGAGTAACAATTTTAGTTTGAGTTTCAGATGAAGTTATATCTACAATTTTTGGGCTGGAAGTCTCCTGAGTTCCCCTTGGGAGGATTTGTAGGATTTTGGTCACAGGAGCTTCTGTTATCTTTTTGGTTTGGGTTTGGATTGATCTCTTAGTGGGAATTTCATTATTTTTTTACTTCTTAGGTTATACTGTTTGTGAACCTCATATATAGTAGATTCATAGCCCTGTTTAAAGTCAAAGGACTCTCCAGATTCTAATTGCACTTGTTGTAGCATGTATAATTCCTGTTCTTATTGATTAAGAAAAGCAACATCTTCATTTTCTATTCCTAATAGATTTATCTAGGTGTCATCCTCTCCCTCATGGTTTTGTGAACCCTCAACATAGTTTTCCTAGAAGGGTGGTCTAATTTGCTGATCTGGTATAACATCCTTTCTAGTGTTAGGATTCTTCCTGAAGTTGGGGTTTCTTATCGGGGGTGGTTGTTGATTCTCCCACTGAGTTTTTCTTTCCATGTTTTCTAATCTATCCATTATTCTTTCAACACTCTTTGCTAAACTATCTATTTTACTATCAGATGTGGAGGTTTCCTCTTTAATAACAACTCTTTTTTCATTTCTCATCCTAGCTTTCTTAGTTAATAGATTGGCTTCTACACTAACAACATTACTTTGCATTTGTTCTAATGTTTCAGGGTTTCTTTCCTTTAAATGGTATGACATGTCAGTGTCAAAACCATCAAGGAATTTGATTAATGCTAGGTCTGGTGGAGACTTAATATTAGTAGGGATTGCATTGTAGATGCTACTGAACCTAGCACAATAATCCTGAACTGACTCATTAGGATCTCTTCTAATGTTATCATATTCAGAAAGTATTTGTAGAGGGTTTTTCTTTCTCCCCCATCTATCAATGAATAATATATGAAAAGCAACTAAATCTGCAATATGATTAGCAGGTAAACCTTTGAACTTTTCTTAACATCTCCAGTTAATGTTTGGGCAAACAATCTCATTTGGACATCAGATTCATCAATATCATGCAACTCAAAATAGTCAGTCATTTTGTTCACATGTTGTTGCGCAGTATACTTACTAGTAGCATCAAACAAAAAGATTTTGCTTTGGTAATCTTGGGGCATGGCATGGAGCTATGTTGGTAAAACCAAAGGTGCATATCGGTCTGCCATGGCTGAGATTCTGGTTTGACTAGGGGGCAAAGTAGTGGTGCTTGAGAAAGGGCTTGAAATGGATGGAGATGAACTAGATGAGGTTGAGGTGTTTGGTGGGATAGGAAACTGATGAATATCTGGTTTAGGGGAATTAACTGTGGTGGATATTATAGGTGAGGTGGTAATAAATGAAGGTGTATTTACAATATTTGAAGATTGTGTAGAAATTTCAGAGGCAACAACATTAAGGACAACTAATTCAACTAATTGTTGAAGGTAGGCATCATCTATATGGCTTATCAATGTAGAGGTTAAAGCTTCTAGCTTGTCAAACGTATCCAACACGAGTTTATCTAAATCTGGATGTATAAGCACCTTTTTTGACTCAATGAATTGAATAACATTAAGGTCTAACACAGTTTCATGAATTAAATTTTATGATTTAGTTCTAAACAATGAGAGGTCAAATGACAAATCAAATGGAAATTCCTCTAAAGTTGATAATTCCTCAGAGAGTGAATTTGCTTTAACTAACTGGCTACTACTTGCTTGAGTTTCTACCTTTTTTGGTTCTCTTAAAATTCTGTCAGGGTCATCAACTATTGTAGTAGGGTTTGGATCTGGATTTGCCCTGGTATAGTGAGTCTTTTTGGGAGCCATAATTTTAATTTTAATTTTTCTTTTGAAACTTTTTAACATCAACTCTAAAATGACCTTAAGGGGCACAAGATGAGAATTAATATTTCCTTAAAGTTTTATTACACTGAGGATCGAAGTCCCAATATGGTCGCCAATATGTTATCACTCCAATATTTCTCTAGAGTTGATTAGAAAGAAATGATTAGAGGTAACCACAAACCTACTTTGGAGATTAGGATCTAGCCTTCCTAATGTTTAGAGAGGGCTCTCTCTTTATGTTTTAACTTTGTTTAGTTAGTTGATTTTAGGCTAGTTATGATTGTACTTGGGTTTTGATTTTGATTTGGTGGTGGGATCACTTACTTAGATGGATAGAGGGGTGTCTTTTACCATTGGGCTATGGGGTCAAATGTTAAGCAAACAGGATTGGATCAAGTTCTAAAAATAGTGTCTCTAGGGCAAGATATTTGAGTTACTTCAGATCTTAAGGCTGGATGGTGAAGTTGGTTTTAGTCGGATCCAAAGAGCAATTAAAAGTTCCTTAGACCGGATTTTGAATGAAGTGAAAGAGGTCAACCGGGATGGGAGAGAAATTAAGGATTCTCAGATCCGGATATCAGAAGAAAACATAAAAATGATCAACTGTTCAAGATAGAGTGTACTTAAACAAATTATGAAATAAATTTCCAGTTAATTCATTCACTTAGATAACATTTAAGTTTGTGAAATACATAAGAAAATAACAAATTTGACAAAGAAAATACTTCACTGTAATAAATCAATGCATGAATCTTGTAATGCAATCTCCTTATTACTTGGTCCAGTCTACTGACTTGAAGAAAATTGGTACAATAACCTTTAGGTTTATGATCAATACAACTCTACAAATGTATAGCAATCCACACTCAATACTTCAAATTATGAAGTATTTATACAAAAATAATTTACAAAATATCCCAAACTATATTGGGAATTATTCTAGGAGAAAGAAACATCTTCATGCAAGAAGATAGAGGCAAATGTTCAACTGCTGTATGATGTCCTTGTTTATTAGGTTGTGTTGTCTTTATGCTATGATATTTTGCCTTTTATTCTTTGCTTTGCTATTGGTCTTCACGTTGGCTCTTCTTTGTAGTTTGACCTTTCAACTGATATACTTTCACCTGATACTCTTTCATTTGGCTGGCCCATTGATTTTCCTTTTACTGAGCTGTTTTACTCTTACTGTACATTTTTACATTTTCACTGTGTATCTTTACAGTAAGTCATTCAATTTCTCCCATGTTTCTACATTTGGTAATTGGATATTTACCATCTTCCTGTATATTTCATCTGCTTCAGTGTATTTGGTAAAAGTGGGTTTATCTACAAAAAGGTGTTTTACCTCAGGTTGGAGGTAAAACAAGTTCTCAAAGGTCTAATGCAGGACCTTTCCATTAGGCATCCCCTTCATAGATGAAGTTTTTACCTTATCCCTTGCCACTTCTCTAATTCTTCTATTGTAGTCTTCCTGTGGCATCAATTTGTTGTTTATTACTAAGGGATTGGGCAGACCCTTTTGCCTCAAAACATCAAACTTAACCATGAATCTGTCTATAGCCAGTTGCATGGTTTGGCACTTATCTTCCAGGTTTAGCATTAAATTTCTTTGGTGAGGACCCTTTTTAGTTCCAATATTGTACCTGTCCTATCAGGTATCTCTCATTCCTCCAATTCATACTTATTTTTGGGGTTAAGGAAGTGAATGATCCTAGTGGCTTCCTCTGGCATGTCTCCCAGTTCTGTTTTCACTCTTTGTATGGCTTCTGTAGCCTCTTTCACTAAGTCAATTGGTTCAAAATTCACTTGAATGGATAGCCAAATATCATTGACAGAGTCAATGATATTGGCCCATAACTGTTCCTTGGCTTGACCAAGTGGCTCCTTCAAAGTCAATTCCTTCCAAGCTTTTTATTCTTTCATTCATTCTGGTTGCCTTTTGTACTTCCTCCTTGTGCATAATTTAGGCAAGCTTATAGTCAGTCTCTAGACTGGTTATCTTTTCCTTTAGCTTGTTCATCTGTGTGGTCTGAATGGACATGTCTTCCATTGCTTTGACCAACTTACTTGCCTCATCACCTCATTGAGTTGCTGCTGTTGTCGACCTTGTTGCTGATGTAGATGCCGTGGCAGATGGCAGTGTTGTAGCCATTGGATCTGTAGGAGCTAATGATGTTACCAAAGTGGATGGTACTGCAGTAGTGATTGTTGGGATAATAGTGGCAGGGGTAGTCTCAAGACTAGCTTGTTTTAATTGTATCAAACTATCTAACTCCTTTTCCATTTCCTTCGGTTGATCATTCAATTGTAAAACTAGGTCCATCATTTCCTCCTGTTGAGTTTATCTCTCAAGGACCTCTTTTGTCTGTGGGTGCTTTGAATGAGGCAATTTAAGTTGCTTTTTGAGAGCAGCAATGTCCTCATTCTTCTTTTTTATCAACTTCTCGGCAGCCTTGATGTCATTGGGGTCATGTCCCAGCTCAATTACCAAGTCCTCCAATGACTTGATCCTGTTGTCCTTGGCCTGTGAGGAGGCCTTTTTCAATTTGTATTAAGTTGTAATGTTATCTAATGAACTTTGCAGCTTATGTGCAGCCATGGCTTATCCTGTTAAGGTGGATGGTTTGAAATCACTTACGAATGATCTCAGTAAATTAATGTAGGTATTACAGACTCATGCGCTGGTGTGTGCCTATGTTATTTTAAGCAACAGATCGATAAGATTGCGAAATACAAAGGCAATGGAAAACAGTAAGAGAAACACAACAAGCAAATGCAAAAACACAACAATTTAATAAGGAGTTCACCCAATCCTCCTGGGCTACGTCTCCTGGTCCAGCTTTCAGTGGTGGCCATTTCTATTGTGTCTTTAAGCAAAATTTTTACAATGAGGAGCTCAATTTGAGTCTCCTGTAATAGATGGTGCTTAGTAGGGTGGTACTTGGATTCCCCAAGCCACTAGAGTACACAAACTCCCTTACCAAGTCTCGACCTCAACTGGTCTTAATGGCGAGTCCAATTTGGTCCTTAGTTTTCGACAGATATCCTCACGGGGATTGCTTGAACTTCTCAAGCCTTCTCGGTTCTATTTGCTCGATGCTGCCTTAGCTCTCCAGGTCAGCTCGCTTCTTTGTTCTCTGCTTCTTGCTTCACTCTCTATTCTGTCTTCTTTGTCTCCTCTCTCTGCTCTTTGTCTATCCGTGGCTTAAAGCCAATCCGTCCGTTGACTGTTTACTTCCCCTTCTGTGTCTTCGGATCACCTGCCTCTGTCCGCTAGAATTCCCTGCTTCTATGTCATCGCCATTGTGTAATGTTTCACAGAGAGGTGGCCGTTTGTCCTTTCACGAACTGAGCGCCAGTGCTTCCTCGAATCGTTTGTTACTTTGGTTATTCCACGAAATGATTCATCTGCCAGCTCAACGGTCAAATCAGACTTCAAACCTTTATATGCCTCAGATTATTCTTCCGCCAAATCCGGTCTCCCATTAGCTGCAATCTCCACCGTTTGATGTGAGGCCTCCAGATCCTACGGTCATTGCTTTTATTGCACGGGTGACTTTCTCGACCATTAGCCCGCGATGAGAGCAGTTTTCTCTCTCATCCGCTAGACACGCGTCATTCAATGTGTTAGCGCTTGAAATTTCACTTCAGGCTGAAAAAAGGCAAACCTCAAGGCAACATCAAACCATTTAGCCTCGTAGCTAGCCCTACGGGGCAGGAGAAGGCTCTCTCCGGTCAATCTCGGTAAAATATTCAATGGATGAGATGACCAATAGGGTAACACTGATTTTAGGCTAGTAAACTGATCAAAAGGGTTGATTTGGGGTTTTAGGGTTTTTTGTGGCAAATTGAGGGGATGGCAATTTTGGGTGCGGGGATTGGACACAGTTTCTGCAGGGGGTTCTTTGGGGCGAGGTAGGAGACAATATTGATGCCTTTGATTGAGGTGGATGATTAGGAATGACAGGTGATGAGTTAAGGAGAGCAAACAATAACTTTGAATTCTCCTTAAACAGTAGAAAACATTGAAATTAAACAAACTTAAAAGCAGAGAATGACAGTCATGAATTCTTACTTTAACACTTCGTTTGCTTAATATGCAGAAGGAAAAGAAAGGAAATGATTCACATAACACACTTACAGGTACATAGAGAAACACACCATCAATACATGTAACCACAAGAATCCCAAAAAGGACTGCAAAACCCTGGTCTTCCTTAGCCAAAAATTGCAGAGATACAGTGAAATAATACAATGATAGCTTCTCCCTCAAGAGTCCAACCATGAAAATGAGTAAGAAAGTACATAATATAGATCATCTAACCTCTTTCCCTGCCTCCATGGGTCGAGCTCACTATCCTAGGCGCTGTTTCAACCACTTCTAAACTTAGCACTACAAACTAGGCAGTCAAAACAACTTGCCTCTATAAGATAGGAAACCAATTCATTCATTTAATTTTCACCTTTTTATGAATGAATCTTCTAGAAGAGGTACATAAGAGTAAAAGTGTCATAAAAGTACATTAATTACATCACATAGGATAATAATCCACCCCAAAAAGTCAAACAGGGTCAAACTGCATTTTTCTGAGCTGTACAGTGAAATTTGGAGAAATTTGCCTGACGGGTCGCGCGCCTCTGCCTGACGGGTCGCACGCCTTTGGGACCACTTTTGGGGCATTTTCATGTGTCCAAATGAAGCAAGAGTAGGCTTGTTGGAAAGTTCTGTGAGTCTACTTTCCAACCCAACTGGAATTTCGGAATTTGGTGGTCATTTGCCCCTCCAAAATTGCAATCTCCCAAGATTGCTTTCTGTGTCTCAAAAAAGTGACAGAAAGTCATTTTTTGCTTGTTTTTTGACTTTCTGAAGGCCCAAAACTTCGCCAAATCTCTAGTCCTT
>APFE031544137.1:21861-105304 GCA_000404065.3 Pinus taeda
TATCTTCAATTCACCACCCCCTACTATATGTCCCAAATAATTCAAAGATGTTTTGCCAAATTCACATTTTGATAGTTTAACATAAAAATTTTCTCTTTTCAAAACATCTAGTGTCTGCTTAACATGCTTTAAATGTTCTTCTCATGTTTTTCTAAATATCATAATGTCATCCAGATATACAATAACAAAATCATCAAGAAAAGGTCTGAGCACATCATTCATTATTCTCATGAAGTAGCAAGAGAATTAGTTAAGCCAAAAGGCATAACCAGCCACTCATACAATCCCTGCTTTGTTTTGAAAGCAGTCTTCCATGCATCTTGTTTTGCAACTCTGACTTGATGATATCAACTATGCAAGTCTAACTTGGAAAAATAAACAGCTTCTTTCAATTGATCCAATAGATCATCTATGTGAGGAAGGGGATAACAATTTTTTATTGTTATCTTATTCAGTGATCGGTAATCAATGCACATTCTCCAAGAGCCATCTTTCTTTCTCACCAAAACGATTGGAGATCCACATGGTGATGTGCTAGGTTTGATGAACCCTTTCTCGAGCAACTCTTGCACCTACTTCCTGATTTCTGCATTCTCTAAAGCAGACAACTTGTACATCCGAATGTTAGGTAATGGAGCATCTTGCTGCAAATAAATTTCATGCACTATTTCCTTTTTGGGTGGCAGACCTTTAGGTTCTTGAAACAAGATATCATACTCTGAAACACATTTTTCTAAATCAACTCGCTGTTTAGTATAACAACTCTCAAATACATTGTTTTTATCAGGTTTCTTTTCCTTTACAACCATCAGTAAAAATTGTTTGCATGAATTTATCATTCGTTTCATCTGCCCTGAGTTTATGAGAGTATAATTATTCTTGAGCTTATGAGCTCTTACAAAGTATTCGATTCCATCTTTAATGAGTAGATACTTGTTCTCAGCTCTATAGAAAATAGATTTTCTGTCATACAAGTAAGGATTTCCTAAAACAATTCCACCTATATCCAAAGGAATTATGTCTAGCTCAGTCTCATCTACAAATGCTGACCCAAAAGAAAACTTGAGTTTGCATTGTCTAGTCACTTATAGTTGTGCTTTATCACTTAACCATCCTAGTGGGTATGGTTTCTTGTGAAGTGTAGTTAGTAATCCCAACTTCTTTAAAATTGCTTCAGAAATTAAATTTACTTGTGAGCCACTATCAAACAAAGTATCAATCTTTTGATGTTTGGAAATAACTTGAATATGGAAAAGATCATGTCTTTTTCTCTCATTTTCTTCATCAATACTAGATTGTGCAGAATTACTAGTAGATGCTTCAGAATTCTTACCTTTTATACTTGTGGCTGCAATGGTTGTTTCATCTCCCAAGTCCGACCCCAAATCTTTCTGAATAGCTGCAACAATCTTCTTCTTCTTGCCTTCGAACTTCTTAGGTCTCAGCTCTAGATGCAGAATTGAATAGTGCTCATCATCATGCACATCCTTCTTACAATGAGTGCATGAAGACTTGCTTTTCTGTGCAGTGTTGGCCTTCCTTTCTTTCCATTTCTGTTTTCTTTTCTCCTTATTCTTGCTTGCAGTGGGTTGGGATGATCCCCCAACTTCTGGGTTTCCATTCTTTCCTCTAACTTCTAGATGCGTATCTTGAACATATACCTCATCTATACTAGTGGGATTAAACATGAGGATAGTGTGCCTCATGTAGCTGTGTAGACCACTGATGTACTTCAAGAGAGTCTCAAGTGAGTCTAATGAGATTCCTAGAATCAATGCTCTCTTCCTAAATTCTTGGGTGTAACCTTGTACACTTTGCCCTTTCAGTTGTCGAAGAGTTTGCCAGCTCATCATGGCTTGCTGCATGTAGGCCAATGGATAGAAATGCTTTTTGATTGTAGAAACAAATTCACTCCAGACAGAAATAGTCTTACCATGTCTCTTCATGTCAGCTTGGGTCCTGCCTTCCCACCAAACCAAGGTAGTGCCTCCAAGGCGTAGGCTAGACAGCTGAATCTTGCTCTTGTCTGAATCAATACTCTGCACTCTGTAATAAACATCAATTTGTCTAATCCAATTGTCCAACTTTTCTACATTCAACTCTCCATCATATATTGGTAAAATAAATTTAGCATCTAGTTTAATCAAAGATGCCTTCTTTTAATGTTCAGGGCTATTAGGAGGTGTGAGAAAGCTTTCTTCTTTCCCTTTGCCTTTTGAGTGGTAATGGAGGAGAGACTCTTCTTCTCCTTTATCTTGTTTGGAGCCTGATGAATCTTCATCTTTATGTTTTCTATAGTCCTTATACATTTCCTCTACCATGGACCTTATGGCCAGGAAACTATCTATAAATTGAGGGTCTAGCCCCACAGAATCTTCCTCCAACATTGTCTTCTGAGGGTAGACACTTCCAATTTCAGGATTAGTTTCGACCAACTCTCCTTCTCCTAATTTGAGCTTTGATCTAGTTAACATTCAACAGCTAAATCCAACACAAGCTTGTCTAACCTTAACAACCTATAGCTCTGATACCACTTGATCTAAAATCACTTATGAATGATCTCATTAAATTAATGTAGGTATTACAGACACATGTGCTGGTGTGTGCCTATGTTATTTTAAGCAACAGATCGATAAGATTACGAAATACATAGGCAATGGAAAACAATAAGAGAAACACAACAAGAAAATGCAAAAACACAACAATTTAAAAAGGAGTTCACCCAATCCTCCTGGGCTACGTCTCCTGGTCCAGATTTTAGTGGTGGCCTTTTCTATTGTGTCTTTAAGTAGAGTTTTTACAATGAGGAGCTCAATTTGAGTCTCCTGTAACAGATGGTGCTTAGTAGGGTGGTACTTGGATTCCCCAAGCCACTAGAGTACATAGAATCCCTTAACAAGTCTCGACCTCAATTGGTCTTAGTGGGATGAGTCCAATTTGGTCCTCAGTTCCCGACAGATATCCTCACAGGGATTGCTTGAACCTCTCAAGCCTTCTCGGTTCTATCTGTTCGATGTTGCATTAGCTCTGCAGGTTAGCTCGCTTCTTTGTTCTCTGCTTCTTGCTTCCACTCTCTATTCTGCCTCCTTTGTCTCCTCTCTCTGCTCTTTTTCTGTCTGTGGCTTAAAGCCAATCCGTCCCTTGACTGTTCGCTTCCCCTTTTGTCTCTTCGGATCACCTGCCTCTGTTCGCTGGAATTCCCTACTTTTGTGTCATCACCATTGTGTAACGTTTCACAGAGAGGTGGCCACTTGTCCCTTCACGAACTAAGTGCCAGCTCTTCCTTGAATAGTTCGTTAGTTCTATAATTTCGTGAAATGATTCATCCACTAGCTCAGTGGTCAAATCGGACTTCAAACCTTTATATGCCTCAGCTTATTATTCCACCAAATCCGGTCTCCCATCGGGTGCAATCTCCGCCGTTTGATCTGGGGCCTCCAGATCCTACGGTCATAACTTTATTGCACGGGTCACTTGCTTGATTGTTAGCCGCGATGAGAGCGGTTTTCTCTCTCATCCGCTAGACACGTGTCATTCAATGTATGCAATCACTTGGTCCTCTGACAAACCCGCTTAGCGCCCGAAATGCCTCCGATATTCCGCCGGTTTTGGAGCGCGGGACCCGCCTGTCGTTTTAGCACTTTTCCCACATTTTCCTGGTTTCCCTTATGATCGTGTGCTCGGGGCCTTTCCTTATCGAAAGGTTTTGTCCTGCGATGCGCGATTAATCGTGCATCAGAAACAGGCTCCGTTTTTGGGTTTGATTCCAACTGCCATTTTTGCGCTATGCATAGTCCCCATGGGCCAACGGTCAGCGCGCTTTGACCGAAGGCCCTCGTTTCTCCATGCTGGCTGCAAATTACCATTATTCAGAGGTTATTTCCCAATAGCTCATTGTTTACAAGATTTTGAAGTCTGTCATAATTTGAAATAGTCATAGAACTCTGATAATTTTCAAGGATCCAATTCGGATCAATGGAGTAGATCATCTCACCTGCCTGCTTGTGGAATTCAATTTGGTCAATGGGATGAACATCCCTATCCAACACCTCAAAGT
This sequence comes from Pinus taeda, assembly GCA_000404065.3. Classification (NCBI taxonomy): domain Eukaryota; kingdom Viridiplantae; phylum Streptophyta; class Pinopsida; order Pinales; family Pinaceae; genus Pinus; species Pinus taeda. The sequence goes on from APFE031544137.1 coordinate 25,919, forward strand.
TTGTTTTCCTATAGTCAGCTGAAGTTTTTGGCTGCTAGACTATAGTCTGCATGGACACCTGCTTTTTTCCTGTTTTGATGTCAAAAGCTGACATTGACCTGCTTTGATTTGCTGGTGTGTGCTTGAAGTATTGAGCATAGGTTTCAACCTTCAACTTCTCATTTCTCAATTTTATTTCCTTGTATCTATCCTTGATATCCTTTTCTTTATCAGCTGGCCTGATGAATGAAGAAACCTCAACATTGAGCTGTCTCTCAATCAGTTGAGTGTTAGATGTTGAGGGCTGTTGTGTTTCTCATGAAGCTGCTGTGCCTTTGCTTCTTTCCACCATTGTATCAGTGTCAATGTTTTCCACTGATTCAATGGTGTCTTCCTGTTCAGTTACAGGATTAAGCTTGGGCCTTTTCCTGTAACTGATCTCAAATTGCTCATCTATGGTTTCCATAGCTGAATTGGAAGCTTCTTCCCTATTTCTCTTTGGGTTCCTATCTTCATTTGTTGGAGTCTGTAGAATAGGAGGAATATTCATTGGTTCTCCTAGTTCTGGAACCTGCAGGAAGGAACTTTCATCAATCTCTCTCTCTACATTAATCAATGTATTTTCTACATCCACTATAGTGCTATCCATGTCAATTAGAGTGTTTTCCAACCATTTTTATTGGTTGGCAAACCTCTCAATGTCTGGTTTGGGATGATGGATGAAAGGTCCCAATTTGACCTTGATCCTTAGTTTATTTATGACTCCATGAGGGTCATACTTCCACATAAAACTGTTTTTGAACTTCATTTGTTGCTAAATCTTATCTACCTATGATCTAGCTTCCCTAGTATTACAAATGAAGGGGCCCAATTGATTTTTCATTTTGAATTGAGTTTTCTTCGTAGCTGCTAGGAAGTTGACTTCATCAGAATTGATAATTTGCCTAAAGTATTCTAGTGCAAATATCCTCATGGGGAGGTATTTGGGCAGCGTGTAAGGGGCAAGTTGGCATCCATAAATTCTTATTTCTGTGTGGTTCTGGTATAGATACCGGCCTGCCACCTTACTGTTCTTGGCCAACGGTAACACCATTTTGATCTCTTAGCTGCTTCTCGGCTCAGGGCTACTGGTTAGCAAATTCATGACTAGATGGACAAATAAATCAATGAAGTCCTTGTAGGTGAATATAGTGGAGTACTTCTAGATCAAGGGTGTCCAATAAATAACTGACCTTGGATTTCCTTTGGTATCCAACTTCTGGATGCTACAGGGAATTTATTTGATTGGTAGTATAAAAACATGTGAAATAATACACATGAGTACTTGAAGACTCTTTTAGTAGGTAATCTGGTGAATTGCTCATGCATCCTATTTGCTATGAACTGAGCATAGTTGTAAATTACAGCAGGAGGCTTGCCTGGGCTATAGATGGAAAGGAAGGCCAAGACAACCTCATCCACATGCTCGTCTGTGGTATATCCTAAAATGCAAGAGAGCATGGTAATAATCTGTCTGCCTCTCTCAAAATAATGGTGGCAGCATAAGGGGGACTATCTGTGGGAGTATGAAATTCCTCTATGATGAAAGTTTGGAAAGTTTGGGCTATTCTAGGAAGGTCTAACTTGGTATAAAGGTCCAACAATTCTCCAATAGGAAGTGGGGTCTCATTAGGGCTTGGTTGGACCTTTTGGTTAATGGATTCTGCAGTGATGGTAAACAAAACTTGCTGGTCAGGGGTGACAATGGCTCGTTGGCTGGGAATGTAGCAAGCATGATAGAAGTGGATGATGTCTAGGAATGGGTGTACTTCTGGAAACAAATATTTGGGCAAATTAAACTCCCAAAGGTGAATTTCATCGTTCTGGTTTAAGAACTTGTCCTTAATCCAACAATGGAGCTTTAGAAGGTAAGTAGGGGAAGCTATGTCCTTTATTTGGAAGTCTCTGTCTGCCAACAAGGTGGTCGATGTTCGGGTGAGGGGTTTGTAGAGGTCTCACATCTAGAGAGGTTTGGGAAGCCATAAATGAGTTTATAGATTTGAATTAGGCTTTGAGGGGTTTCAGAAGTGAGGTTTGGGAGCTTCTAGTACAGTGAGAGAGTAACTATAGTTTGTAAATAGGGTTTGGGGTGTGTAATAGGCTTCTTTTCAATTTAGGAAAGCTTTTTTAATTAATTCAATTAATTAATTGTTTCAATTAAACTATGCGTTTTGAAATTGAAGGGTCATTCTGGTTTTTCCCAAGAATACCTGGAAATCAATGGTCTGGCCTGTAAACTGGGTTTAGTGGTGAATGCAGAGGGTATCCAAAGCTTCAATTGTCAATTGGTTGCTTCAATTGGGTATCCAAAGCTTCTTCAAGCGACAAACGGTGGTTAATTTGGTCGCAGAGGTTTCAGGGTGTTGCAATGGCTAAGCAGCAGTTACAATGAAAAATAAGCGAAAAGAGTGAATTGGGGCTTTTCCGGCCTTTTAACGGGTAACGGTCATATTTTGGCGCGGGAAATATAAATGAATAGTAGGCAGTTTTCCGCTTGGGTGGGGAGGTGGTTTTTTGGGCCATCGCACCTCTTTTGGAGGGTAGGCAGTATTTTTTGCGAGCACGCGTTCTAGCCTGGGGTTGCCAGGTAGTAGAACAACTCCCAGGGAAAATCGCAAATCTTGTGTGCTTCCGAGCCGTTACCAGTCGAACGGTGAACCGCGTGATATGGCTATACACCGTTAGGTCTGGGGGTAGGAGATTGGAGGGCTATGGCGCATTTAAGATGCATAGAGGGAATCGGGAAAGGGATTTGTGGGGCTTGGGGTTTAATTACATAGAAATGTAATTAATTAACCAATAAAGTTGGGTGTTCAATATAAACATATGGTTAATGAAGGTGGGACCATGGTTTACGTGGCAGGGGGTTTTTTAACTATAACAAGGGTTGGTGGGTTAAAAATGTTTGTCGAGGTAATATGAAATGGGGAGTTAATTACATAATACGGGGACATAAAAACTTAGGATAAGGGGGTTGTTATGGGTTTTTAGGGGGAAAAGAGAAATTAATAAGGGGGGAAGTGATATTTGTAATGGGGAATGGGTTTCACACTAGGGAAAAGGGGTTTTGGGTGGGGGGGATGATTTTTGAAGGGTAATGACTAGGGAAATGTGTGAAACCAAGAGGTAAAGGTCAAAAAGAGGGGAAAAAGGGTATTTATAAGTGATGGAGGGATAATGGGGAAATTGGAAAATAAGCATGTGGTGGTATAGTGAAATTAAGGGAAATTAGTAAATAAGCTTGTGACTATCTTTTCTTTCTCATAAATCCTCCTGCACACGAAACATAGGATTAAGCATGATAAATGTGCTGTTGACTCAGCAATCTTGTGCATTTGAACCTTTCTCCTACCCACCCTTTATTTACACTAACATTTTCTCTTCATTTATTGGGTGCATTTGAGCTTGCTAACCCTTTATTTACTTTTATTTTGGCAAGCAAACTATCTAATTCTAACCTTATAACTTCCAATGGCTCAGATTAAACTGATGAGCTCATTTTTTTTTCTCTACCTAACTACTGATCTGCCAAGGTTATACAGTTTGGCTAGATCTTTATTCTCTATCTATTAACATGAAATTTAAAACATGAATGAGTCAACATTAAGCTATTTGACCATCATGGATTGTGGCATTTCTGACAAGCTACACACAATCTTATTTTTCAAAGTAAAGTAAAAAGTAGTGGCATTTGAATTTGCACACTTTCATGATCTGTTTTATTTCTTTTTGGGATTCATATTTTTCACTTTTTTGATCTTTTTCTTTGTTTTTGTCCTTCGATTATTCTTTTAGGACATACCCTAATTACATTATTATTTATTTATTTATTTATTATTTATTATTATTATTATTATTTTTAATATGTAAAACATTTTGTAGAAAGCAAAAGTATGTACAATATTACAAGACTAACCATAGCCAATTCAAAATTATGAATCCTATTATTATAGGACCCTAACACCTCTTAAGCAACGAAATATGGAAAACATCATGGAATTTCATTGTTGGAGGCACTAAAAATCGATAATCCACTGGTCCAATCCTCTTAAGGATATCAAAAGGCCCATAATATTATGGTGCCAACTTGGCACATGATTCAATCCTCAAAGAGCTCTTCTTGGGCTTGATGCACAAATACACATGCTCCCCAACATGCTACTCCTTGAATACCCTTTGTTGGTTCGCAGAACTCTTCTTTCTATCCTGTGCTGCCTTTAGATTCTTCTTTATAACCTGCATTTCCTGTTCCATATTTGCCAACATATCTGGTCCAATAAATACCTTGTTCACTGGATCACTCCAGTTGACGAGATTATTACAACTCCGCCCATACAATGCCTCGAAAGGACTCATCTTTAATGACTCCTGATAACCATTGTTGTATGCGAACTCAAACAATGGAAGATACTCCTCCCATCTCCTTTGCTGGTTTATCACATACATCCTCAGCATATCCTCCAAGATCCTGTTGACCTTCTTTGATTGTCCATCTCTCTGTGGATGATAAGCCGTACTAAAGGCTAACTCTGTACCCAAACATACAAATAGCTCCTTTCAGAACTTGGAAGTGAAATTTGCATCCCTATCTGACAATCTTCTTCGAAACACCATGTAATCCCATTATCTCTCTGATGAAAACATGTTCCACCTTAATGGATGAATATGTAGTCTTCGCTCGAATGAGTGAGCTACCTTGCTCAACCTGTCGACTACAACCATAATAGAATCATGCTCTCTCACTATCCTCGGAAGACCTGTAATGAAATCCATGGAAATGACGTCACATTTCCATTCCAGAATTGCAATAGGTTGTAGTAGACCACCTGGATGTTTACATTCTGCCTTTACCTAATGGAAATCTAAACATATAGCCACGAACTTGCCGCTTCCTTCTTCAGATTCGACCAATAGTAGAACTTCTTCACTGCTATCAACATCTTTTGATATCCTGGGTGACCCAAGTATGGCTTCACATGACACTCCCTCAAGATAAGCTTCTTGAGCTCACTGCAATTCAGAACATATATCCTATCCCTGAATCTCACCAAACCAAATGTCGTGAGATGGTAGTCTGCATCCTGATAACCTCTACCTGTACCTATATATGTACTTGTACATGCACCTATACATGTGCCTGTACCTGTAGCTGTACTTTGTTGTAACCTGTGCATGATCCCATGTAATTGCCATCCCATTGTCCTGCCTGCAAGATGCTATCTTGTAACTTTTTCCCATAGGAGCTCATAGCTGCTATATGATTTACCTGTACCTTCCTATTAAGAGCATATGCAACTTGGTTCTCCTTTCCTTTGATGTATCTGATCTCTAAGTCAAACTCACTGAGGATGGCCAACCATCTAACATGCTTGGCGTTTAGATTCAGCTAGTCAAACAAATACCTTAACCCATTGTGATTGTTCATCAATACAAACCTCCTACCAAGAAGATAGTGCCTCGACATCTTCAGTGCATGTATGATCATTGTTACCTCAAGATTATGCATCAGATAGTTCTGCTCATGCTCATTCAGTTTCTGTGACTCATAGCACACTGCTTGTTCTTCTTGCATGAGAACTCCACCAAGTCCTCTCTTATAGGCATCTGTGCACACTACAAACTCCTTGTTGGGATGGGGTCCCCTGTGTCAGTTTGGGGTTAAGATAACCAAAATTTTGGTATAATTTTGTAAATAATGAAAGTCTCCACGATTTGTGGATGTGAATCGCGTAAATGAATCGGAGTCAAAGGGGCTTAGCCCCTTGTTTTGGATAAGTTTTGAGTCGGTTTTGAGTTCACCCATGGTCCACAGACATTGGCACTATATGAAAAAGGCTATAAATAGGTGTATCTTAGAGAGTCTAAGGCAGGAAAGAGTAAGAAGAAGCGGGTAAGAAATAAGAAGAAAGGCTCTGCAGTTGAGTGCGCAGAGGCCTAGATAGAGTTCGTAGCTGAGTGCGCGGATCCCTGCAGCTGAGTGCACAGAGGCCTAGGTAGAGTCCGCAGCTGAGTGCGCGGATCCCTGCAGCTATGTGCGCAAGGCAGTTTTGAGTCTGTAACCTTGAATTGAAGATCAATAAAGATAGTTTTACGAAGAATTCCCGAGTATTGTTGTTTCTCTGTAATGTTATATGTTTCTGATGAATGATTTTTTTAATAAAATATTGATTGGATGTTATGCGATTCGCTTGAATAAGTCAGTAATGTACGCAATGCATGTTTAAATACTTTCGCGAAGATTCTAGTGATTTCTCTTATGTTTACTAATGACTTAAATCTGCGCAAATAATAATTTAGAACTACTCTCTGATGTGCGTAAGTAGGTGTTGGCCCTCATTTTTGGTCCAATTTTGCTTAAGAAAACATACTTAGTTGCTTAAGAAGGTTATCTCTGCTCGTTGAAGATCTTTGCCGAGATAGACCGGAGAGCGCCTTCTCCTGCCCCGCAGGGCTAGCTACGAGGCTAAGTGGTTTGATGTTGCCTTGGAGTTTACCTTTTTCAGCCTGAGGTGAAATTTCAAGCACTAACAGAGTCTACGCCTGATGTTGGATACATGTTGCAGATAGTTGATCGCACTGAATTTGAAAAAAATCATATTCTGTGTCCCTTTTGAGATCTTGCTAGGTCATGTTGTGTGCAAGCAAGGATTAATGGTCGACCCTGCAAATATTGTGGTAATTGTGAATTTGGAGGCTCCTAGGAATGTCAAGCTGTTGCGCACGATGCTAGTACATACGGGATACTATAGAAAGTTTATCAAAACTTATGCTCAAATTACTGTGCCAACATTCTGTTGGGATGAAGAATGTTAGTGGAGCTTGGATGTATTGAAAGAAACGATGGTCACTGCGTTGATATTGGTATTCCTTGATTGGAAAAATGAGTTCCATGTACATGTGGATGCCTCTTGCATTGCGTTGGGTGTAGTGTTAATGCAGGCCAATGAAGGAGAAATGGAGTATCCTATAGACTTCGTGAGTAGGAAGTTATCAAAGGCTGAGAAGAGTTATCCACCGACTAAGCACGAAGGAATGGCCATGGTGTACGCGCTACAAAAATTTAGTCATTATCTGTTAGGAGGGCATTTCAAGATGTACATAGATCATTCTGCCTTGAAATACTTGGTCAACAAGCTTGTGTTGGGGGGGAAGATCTGCAGATGGTTGCTATTATTTCAGGAGTATGACTTTGAAGTCATAGTGAATCTGTGGAGGTTAAATGCGGGACCAGACCATCTATCGTGGATCAAAATAGGGGAGGAGCCTAATAATCTGGAGGAAGGGTTTCTAGATGCGCAACTCTTTGTGGTGTGCGTAGCAGATAATCATTTTGTAGACATGATTCACTTCTTGACTACGAGGATGGCACTAGAAGGATATACAAGTCAACAAAAGAAGGAATTAGTAGTGCACACGACTGATTTTTCAGTCATTGTGGGACATTTGTATAAGATGGGTGCAGGTGAAATATTGTGAAGATATGTGCCGAACTTTGAGCGACATAACATTCTTGCTGAAGCTCATGGGGGAGCTGCGAGATGTCATTATACAGGCAAGGCAACTACGCAGAAGATTTTGCGCACAGGTCTATGGTGGCCAACTTTGTACAAAGATTCCAAGGCGTATTGTAAGGCATGTGATGCATGTCAAAGAACTGGTAGACCATCGTGAAGGGATGAGTAGCCACTACAAACTCAAGTATCTTTGCAGCCATTTGAGAAGTGGGCGATTGATTTTGTTGGGTCAATTCAGCCCCTAGGAAAGAAAATAGGGGCACGCTATATTATCATCGCGACGGAATATCTAACCAGATGGGTGGAAGCACAGACAGTTAAGGATTGTATAGGTGCTATGACAACAAAGTTTTTGTTTGAGTATACCAGATTCGGCTGCCCGAAAGTGTTGATGAGTGATAGGGATACGCACTTTCTGAATGAGATGATCAACATATTAATTGAAGAATCCCAAGTATACCATCAGAAGAGTACACCATATCACCCACAGACCAATGGAATTGTTGAAGCCTTTGCTAAGATTTTGGAGAACGCGCTGATAAATATTTGCAACACGCAGTGGAATGACTGGGATATGCGCGTACCTGCAGTACTATGGGCTTATAGGACTACTTGTAAGAAGCTAACAGGGAAAACGCCGTTCAGATTAGTATATGGGGTCGAAATCGTAATGTCGATGGAGTACATTGTGCCTTGTCTGTGCATAGCAGCTCTGACGGGTATGGCGGGTCGCGAGGCCTTGGAGGAATGACTCGCATAATTGATGAAGCTCGAAGAAGATAGATTTTTGGCAGGATTCCATCAACAAGTGCAAAAGGAATGCAAAAAAGCATGGCATGATCGCCACATCAATCTTCGCACATTCAAGGTAAAGGATCTTGTCCTGTTATATGATAGTTAATTCACTAAATTTCAGGGTAAATTCAAGATGCATTAGTTAGGGCCATATATTGTCAAAGAGATTACATATGGAGGCGCAGTTCAACTCGAGAAGCTTAATGGGGAACCCTTCCCGGGAAAAGTGAATAGGAGCAGGTTGAAGATATATACAGGGGATCTTGCACAATTACTATATGGCAGCGGGATAGTCTTAGTGCTCCAGGGAGTTGAAAGTGAGCACAAGATTATAAACTACACTGCCCAGCCGAGAGGACAATGCAATGGGCAGGATGCAAGAAGACTGATGGAGATGAAACCCAGGAAGTTGCGCCATGGGGGAAGGTACCCCGTATCACAACAGGAAAGTGACCATTGGAGTTACTGTTCATGACTTGATGGCCAAAAGATAGTTAAGTGGAGCAGGGTGGCAGAATTTAAGGAAAAAATCTTTGAATATCTGCCGCCAAAGAAGCATTTATTATTAGAAATTGGTGGGAATGTTCGGATTTGAATTCAAACTCCCTATAAATTACGTGTGCCCATCCAACAGAGAACACTTCCTGCTCTCAAAATTGTTGTTAAATTTTGCTGTTTGTTGCCTATGAGATGAGCGTTTTGGAAAGAAATCCTGTCACGAGCAAACATTTATCCTAAATCCCGCAAGTTGTTTATGGAGAGAATGATTGTCTCCAACCCTGCTCACCCTTCTGATGCAATTTTCCTCGATAAGGTGCTTTTGCCATTTTTTTGAAGATTTTGCCTCTTTTTCCAAAGGATAAAGGGAAACTTCTTTTTGTGATAACTTCTGCATCCGAAGTCTTTTTTGTCCCATTCAAGTTGCAGTAGATTAAGAGTGAGCAGATCTCTGCAATGGGGCTATTTCCAAGAACTTCCTTGGACTTTCATTTTCCTTTGTGAGGAACACTTAGACTTAGGAGTCTATCCAAAATCCATTTTGGATCGCGCCTTCCCACTACAATAATTTTTGGTCTCCAAAAGACTGATATACTGATTTGAATAGTAAATGAGAGTAACAACACCCTCTTCTTTCAACCTCCATACACTTAACTTGCATAGTGCCTCTGAACCAAGGCATTTGACCACTTTCCTTCCTGGATATGCTAGTCCTCCTGGGAAGAACTGCCTTCCTCCTTGCCTTCCTGCAGAACTCTTGCTAAGATGGTCATAGAAGGTAGTTTGAACTTCTTTGCCTTGATCATTGATCCAAGGTGGTTCAAACAAATGTGAAGTAAATCTGTTCCACAAAATTCTCGTTTGAACCTGTTTGAAAAGCTGTCAACAATCACTGTTAACAACAACAGAAATATAGACAACAATTGGATGGTTTAACAAAAGAAACAGTTTCACATCTTGTGAACACCTCCATGTCTTACATCTGCCTACAAATGATGGACTAGACAACAAGCCAACAAAACATGCCTTTAAAACAAATGACCCTTCAAGTCAAGCATGTAGAAAAAAAGACCATTAGAACCCTTTTTCAAAAGATGAAACACTTCATCATTATCTCCATCTTGGAGACCAAATCAACTTTTCCCAAGTCAATATTGCATTACAGGCATGTTTAAAAACAAAGCAATCAACCCTTCAAGTCAATTACATATACATGTTTAAATACAGGGAAAACATCAACATTCCTGTGTTCATGTATCTCATGCTCATGCATGTATTTCATCCTTCAACTTTCACTTAAGCACACTGTACTTTCGAAGCTGAAATGAAATATAATGTTGCAGCAACAAAGTGAGCCTCCTACTCAATTTTTCCACTCGCCTTCTTGGTAAAATCCTACAACTTGCATCTCATCAACAAAGAAATGCAAATAGATGCATCAATAGGCATGCAATCTTAACTGGATAAGAACTCTAGCCATTTCTTACCAATCCATTTCAAAGGCCCCTCCTTTATCTGCACATTAGCATCAACACGTGAATCATCCCGAGACACATCGTTCATGGAATATTCTTTTCCATTTCTGCCATTTTCTCTTTCCACCTTCTTCAGCTTTTGTGGAAGCATTATTGGATTTAGAGTCCAACATTTTGCAGCAACATGTCCTTGCTTATGGCAATAAGTGCAACACATGTGCATCTTCCTGACAACATGATTTGCCTTGTCCAATGGACCTTTGGCTCCTTGCTTATTTTCCTTCAAAAGTTTCCTGTATGTGGCCATTCTCTTCCAATATCTAGAAACATGATGGTTATTCAAACCACAAAAGGAACATGCAATTCTTTTCCCATATCTATGTGGAAATCTATCATGCTTTGGAAAATCAAAAGGAATATGATTAGAATCAGATTTATACCTTTCTCTTTCACCTTTATTTCCTTCACCTTTATTGTTTTGCTCTGGCTTCTCTGGGCTCTCTCTCGGCCTCTACGTGCCTCTGTGATTCGCTTGACCTACAAGCGATCCTCAGCAACATTCCAGCGACCTTTTTGCAGCTTTGCTGCTTGTCAATCATGCTCTCTAGATTTTTCACTCTTTTAGCTCTCTGTGCTGCTTGCTTATGCTCAGTTTCAGCAACAACCCCTCTGTCTCTGACATTCATGGATTTTAAGATAATCGACGCTTGTATGTTCGTTTTCCCTTTCGGGCTCTCTGGCTTTCGGCTTTTGTCCACTCAAATCCCCTCTGAGCGTTAAATAATCATTGTTAAACGTCTATGGGTATGGTGGCCACCTGTTCTGTAACGGAAGGGACCCTCGGCGCATTAGAATTCCCAAAACAGTCGTTCTCTGTTTACATAGAGGAATACACAACAACAATGTAAAAATCTGCCAAAATGCCTTTTTCTGGACTTGAAATATTATTAATTCTGCCCTAAATTCCATTGGGTCCACCTTTAAATCACTATCGCAAGTCGCTAGTCGTGGTTTCTTTCGTATTTGGGTTTATAATGAAAAACCCCAAATACATAGGAAAACTCGTAAAATTGCTCCATATCGGACTTCAAACATTATGAAATCGGCCCTATAAACTTATCGGGTCCGACCCTTATCGGCATTAGGGATCACCAATTGTCGATCGCCGATTTAATCCTGGCCATCGATTAGATCAGGTGATCCAACAGTCCAAATTTCATCGCATCGCTTCGGGGCATTTTCCTTTGTATTTTGGTTTTCATGCCAAAATGCGCCAATACATAGAAACCCGACATATATCAGATCTCAAAATTTATATTGCCGCACGTATAAAATCCAGTGGGTTCGACGTTATCCCCCTTTTTACATCACTGCTAGGCGACGTTGCGATGCGATATATCACAATTGCAAGTCATGTTGGCCCTGGGGTTCATCCTTTGCCTTGTTGCATCGCCGACACTGATCCGCCGATATCGGTGATCGCAATATCGCTTGGCCCGGGGTCCCGCCATTGAACACAGGCCTATCTCCGACCCGATATATCAGAGACCGATGATTGGGGGGGTCTCTTACGCCTCCATTTAAGTCCTCCACTCACCCTTCCGATGCGATTTGCCTCTATAAGGTGCTTTTTCCATTTTTTTGAAGATTTTGCCTCTTCTTTCAAAGGATAAAGGGAAACTTCTTTTTGTGATAACTTCTGCATCTAAAGTTCGTTTTTTCCCATTCAAGTTGCACTTTCATTTTCCTTAGTGATGAACACTTAGAATTAGGAGTCTATCCAAAATCCATTTTGGATCACCTACATTTGATGGAGAGACGAAGAAATTAGAAGATGCAAAAGCATGGCTACTTGGGATGAATAAGTTCTTCAGATTGCATGAGTATTCAGAGAACGTGAAAGCCAAGATAACTACCTTTAGTCTCAAGGGAAAAATAGACATTAGGTGCGAAGGTGTTAAGCGTGTCAGAGTCATCAGAGATGAGGAGCTGATTTGGGACGAGTTTGAGAGAATCTTTAGGAAGAAGTACCTATCTGAGGGGTATTATGATAGAAGGACCAAGGATTTCTATGATCTCAAGACGTAGGTGACAAGGAAAATGTGGTTATGTATAATAAGTTTAATGCAGCTGAGGGAGGACATGGGTCTCAACCTATGGAGTAGCAGAATAAAGGAAATGGTAGAGAACCAGTGTGGTGTTTTACCTGTGATGTAGATCATCACAGGAAGGATTTCACTTTGTATCAGAGTGGTGCAGTGGATGCATGACAAACCTTAGATCTACAGTGCATAAGAGACACAGACAATTGGGGATGTAGGTCAGAGCATTCTTCGAATCTATGCTACAATGAATAACATGCAGAGAAATCATCATGCATCCATCATCAATATGGAAGGTGGAACTAGAGAGAGTTCTAGGAAGAGCCTCAATGCATTTTGCAACAAAAAGAACTCATGCTCTGGAATCGAGTAATATAGTAGGTTAAAGTGTAGTGGAAGCACTTTGGGTTGATGAAGCTACATGAAAGATGGTTGATCAGATGTAGGTATGATAGCTAGTTTCCAATTACAACTAGATTCATCAAGGGAATTGGAATCCCTTGAGAGGTGATATGTGTAGGTGTTTAGTTGCAGGGCATCGTGTTGAGTATAATAGGGTAAGATAATTGGTATATTGCTATATTTATTATGCACTAGAAGCTATGTGTTTATGGAAGTATGATGCAGGGAATTGCATGGAAATATAGATAGCCATGAAATATTGAAGAAGGCTCAGGTTGAGCTTTCCCTTTGTAGCACTAAGAAGCCATGGGGGCTGAGTCATGGTGTCTGTTGGAAGTTTTGTGCTTTTGATTTTTTGTGATATGTTTGTGCTTTATTTGGAGTTTTGGCTGTGATTGGTGCATGGTCATTCCACTTTGTTTGTGGTTTTGTATAATTGTTTATGTTTGCTTGTTTTCTTTATCTTTCCTTATTTTCCTTGCCTTTTATGTTTTAGGGTCTTGGGAATTGGTTGGGGAGAGAGGAAAGTTAATGGATCTTGGGGAGAGCTAAGTGAAACCCAACAGGCAATGTAAAGACCCAAATGAATTTCAATGCATAAGTAAAGGGCAGATGAAGGCAAGAATATGAAAACCAGATGGGTTGGTTGGGTCCATTAGGTTAAATGGACAATGGCAGGATAATCATGAGGAAGGTAAACAGGAAAGGTAAAGTAAATGGATCTGAGGCATCAAATGCCTTGGCTATGTTGGGGGCTATTGTTCTCAATGTTGTACATGTTGTGCACAAATAAATGAAGTTTTATTAACCTTGAACTTATGAACACTGGTAATTATGTTGTAATCATGATATATATATATATATATATATATATATATATATATATATATATATATATATATATATATATATAAAAGCCATTATCTTATAGGGTCGTCAAAGATCATTCTTGTGGAAGAATGATTTCTTATGCAGGTGAATGGCAAGAAAAGGTTCCTATTTTATGAGGAATCAAGTGGGAAAGTATCCCTAGAAGATCTACGACATTAGTATCATGTGGATATGATTTTGATATCTTGTGTTTATAAATATGCTTATGTTTATGTTATGGACATGCAATGCTAAAGGATGCATCAATAAAATGAAAACAATGTGATCTGCGTTGTGCTAGGACAAGCATGGATAGTGGAAAGAGACACAAACTTGAGATTTGGGTTGTGGATGCAAGTAGAAAGGAGTGGAAAAGACACTAGAGGCGAGGTTTCCTGGTAGAGATGAGATGGCCTCTGGATGTGTAGTACTACTGTTTTGTATATCTTGTATATGTTGTGTTATGTACATGTGGTATTGTGTCATGAGTATTGTGTAGTCTTGTAGCATGACATGTGTATTCATTATGTTGTACTATGTATATGTATATGTGTTATGTGGTACACGGTGTGTAGGTGTATGTATTGTGTTGTACACTATGTGTAGGTGTATATTTTGTGTTATACACTGTGTGTGGGTGTATGTGTTATGATGTACACCATGTGTATGTACACATGTTGGGGATTGGTTCTCTAGATCCTTGGAGGATGTGGGTTGAAGCCCTGTAACAACTTGGGTTCCCTGGAGGTTGTGGGTTGGAGCTCGTTAACAACTTGGGTGCCCTAGAGGTTGTGGGTGAGATAGTAGTCTCGGGAGCTCTGGATAGTTTGGGATGAGACCAATCTTGAGTTGATGATATTAAGGGTAGAGGCAATATAGCCTCTGGATGCCCTTGTTGCTGATACTAATATGGAAGAGAAGGCACTAGGTGCTTACGAGATTGGCAATTGATCTAGTGTGTGTACATGGTCAAGGAGAAGAGAAGGCACTAACTGCTTGCCGGGTTTGGAAACCGAATTAGTGTGTGTATAGAAAGGACAAAGAAAAAATGAAAAAGTAAAAAACCATTTAAAGATAAGTATGAGTATTTTATTTTAGTTTTTATTTATGCACATAATCTATGATTCTTATTTACGATGATTTATTTTTGAACTAACTAGATGTGATATGTTTATACATGATGATTTGATCAAAGAGCTAATTCAACTTGATGTGATAGGAAGTAAACATAATTACAAATGTACTTTATTGATGAGCTACCAATGAGATATGATCTAAATTTATTACAATTCCTTTTGAGTCTAATGGAAATTATGTGCTTGGCATAGGAAAACATGGAAATGCCCAGTTGGGTGGTTGGAAAGTGCTGAAAGAATGTTAGCAACAACAATAAAAGGAATTGGAACATGCAATAGTGTGTTGGTAAAGAAATTAGGAGCAAGGCCATTGTGGGACAACGGTACCCAAGTGTTCGTTGATT
This sequence comes from Pinus taeda, assembly GCA_000404065.3. NCBI lineage: Eukaryota > Viridiplantae > Streptophyta > Pinopsida > Pinales > Pinaceae > Pinus > Pinus taeda. The sequence goes on from APFE031544137.1 coordinate 41,073, forward strand.
TCCATGAACATGCTATGAGCGATATGATGATTTTGAGGCAGGGATATGCCTTGGTTTTTGGACCTTCTGATGCAAGGAAACCTACCAAGGGATGGATCACCCGAGAAGGGGATGTCGGGGAACTTGGAAGATGAGTGACTGCATGAAAGGGGGTGACTAGATTGCATGAGGAACTAGGAAGAAGAGAAGGGAAGGATGATGAATAAATTTATTTTGGTCATTAGCATTTCTAGATGGAATTAGAAGTATATTGGGAGTGTGCCTCGGAACAATGAGATGGTAACTGTTCACTGAGAGAACAAGTAGCGCAAATATTGTGGCACTGGACATTGCAGGCAGACTTTGATTTTGGTAGTGGATTCTGGACTTCTTAGGAAGGAGGTGAATCTCAATACTACTTTGAGGGTGGGGGTGTGAGCCTTTGAATTCCTTTATCACTACGAGCATCATATCCTTTTATTTGTTGGTTAGAGAAAATGTGCATATGTATATATGTGTATATTATTGTAAATATTGTATTGAGACATGTTTATAAAGCTCCATAGGCAACGTGATTATTTTTTGGATGAAACAAATGTGAATAAGTATATGTGTTTGTCATTGTAAATATTGCATTGAGTTGGGTTTATAAATCTCCATAAGCAGGATGTTTGTCATATTTTCAGCAGTTGGTCATTGTAAATGCTACATCGAACTATGATATGAAGCTCCATGGGTAGTAAATTTTTGTTGGTCATAACTATCATCAAACACCGAGGACGATGTTCTCCCAAGGGGGAGGGCTTTGTAACATCCCCTGGTTGATTTTCCATGTAAATAAAATAAGACCAAGGTCATGGGACACATATTCCAAGCTAAATGGAGGGGCACACATTATAGTGGGCATCACTTGTGGTTTATTAAAGACTATGGAAATTGACAAAGGAATTGGAAAATACATGAAGCAATAAATGACATTTAATTAAGGAAATAAATGAAAATAAGATAAAAGGAAGATGAAGAGACACAAATATGCAGGTAAGGGAAATTAGAGATAGATTAGAGGAAAATGAAAGAAAAATGAAAAAGGAAAAAGGAAAAAGGAAAGGAAGAGACTACACATCAATGATAAAAGTCACCTAAGAAATAATTAACAGTGTTTGTCCAAATTTTGATCAAGTGTAGGAAAGGAAAGAGAACACGCACTTGAACAAGCAAGAAATGGAAAGTAAGGGAGTGCAAGAGGAAGTTTGGACAACAAGAAGTAAGGAAAAAACTTAGTTGTGGATTGTAGGTAAAAATGTGCATGTGTGATTTAGCATGTCCGGATCATTTGTTTATTTTTCTGCCATTGGCATTGGATTTTCCTAGATTGATTGTGGTTTTAGCCTTGCCTTGCCATTTCCTAGATAGCCATGGTGTTGTGGGTTCCTTGTTTTGGTTTAAGATTTGGATGACCGGTAGACTTGGATCTTGGTTGAGGTGATCTTGGAAAAATTCCCAAGGGTCAAGGGTGGAGATGGGATTTCTCCTAGAACTCTTGATGAATGGATGGAGACAAGGAAATTCCTTTAGAGCTGGTGAAGGAATTTGAAGGAATCCAAGCTTGCTTGGTGTTAGTCATTTGTGGATCGATTTAGGTGAAATCACCATGGTTGAGGTGGTTTGGTCTCTAGAAGCCCTGGTTGGTTCTATTTTTTTTAATCCATATGATCCCACATTCATGCTTTGAATATGGCATGAGGGTGATTGGATAAAAGAGAGGTTTGTGATTCAGCCCAACTTATGGTTGGGTGGTACATGGAAGTCCCTAACTTGGTTGGCTTTGCATATGATTAATATGAGTTATTTATTATTGTGATTGATGAGAACATGTACTGGTTATTATATTGGTCTTATGGCTGATTTGTCATGGATTCCATTATGGTTATATGCTAGTTATATGCGTGGGGTAGTGCCCCGCTCTAGTTGACTGGCAATGATATGTCATTAACATTTATTTAGCCCTAAGGCCCACACTTTATTCTTTGAGGACCTCAGGTTGAGGATCCGGACATATGACTCTATTATTAGTGGTTGTGATGTTTATGTATGTTCTCCATTGATATTATGATGAAGATAGCATTAATGGTTATGTATGTATCTATTGGTATTATGATGATTGTAACATTTATGGATATGTATGCTCTCTATTGATATCATGATAATAATAGCTTTGATGGATAGGTATGTTTCGATTGATGTTATGATGATGATAGCCATGATGAATGTGCCCCCATGTTAACTACTTTCATTAGTTCTGGTTCACAATGAGCAATGATTTTGAATGACTAGGTGATGTTAGTGACGCTATTATGACCATGACTAACACTAAGAAACCTTGTTACTGATGATTATTGAGTATGGCAGGAAACTAGCAGAGGCACTCGCATATGACGAGTTGGTGACACCTGGTTTGATGAAAATCTATATTATTTTATCTTTGAAATTCTAAGTTGATTTTGAAACTTGCTATATATGTTTATCTATATTCTGATGATATGTTAACGGTTGTAAGCACATATTAGTTGATTGGCGGAATGACTCACATATGGGTGATGGGGTTGTACAAGTGGATGGAACTACATGGGAGGGGTGGGAGAGTATCCTTGATCTCACCCACTAGCACTCCCGCCGTGACTTGGGCTGAAAAGGTTGAAACACCTTCGCCTTGAAGATCACGATGCCATGAGGGTAGGTACCAAAGTTGGGTCTCTCATGAGGATTTTACCAGGGGCGCACATCAAGGCGGATTCCTTGATCCCGAACACCATTAGTCTCACTATAGTAGACAACATAATAGATGATAGTGGTCCATGTTGTTGCACCTATACTTTCCCCTCGTAATCACTGAATGCTTGAAGGGCAAGTGCTGTGGCACCCTTGGAACTTTAAGGGAATTTCTCGAAGGGCACGACCAACTTGGCACCCTTGGCATCACAAATAAACTATTAGGCGTGGCACCCTTGGAACTTCAAGGGAAGTTCTTGAAGGGCACGACCAAACTTAGCACCCTTGGAATCATTAAAAATAAATAAATTAATAAATATAATCAAGAAATGAAAACTAGGTAAATTTACATAAAGGGAAAATGGTGTTAGAAACCGATATAATTAAATCAAAAATAAAATTTGGGTTAAGAGGATCATAGGAAGAAATAAAATATTTTATCTTAAAAACTCTACCCTCCCCATGTTGGAAAATATTAGGTAGATTATGTAGTTTAATTAGGTAAAAAGGGGAAACAAGGACATAATTGTAATAATAAAGATTAACCTTAAAATAGTTAAACCTAATTAAGAGAAGAAGATGATGAATTAAAATAATATTAATAAGTTAAATTTTAGAGAAATGTAGAGAACCTCCATGTGGCAACAACCAACATAAGAATATCCATCTAAGAGATAACTTGAGTTAAATTAGGGAGTAGATAGGGGATCAAATTTTGACTCATTAATTGAATTTAGTAATGAACACAAATTAAGGAGTAACAAAGGGGATCAAGAGGCAACTAGGAGAAGAAATAAGAATCTTGTTGAGGTAAGGAAAATATTAACTTTAAATTAAAATTGAAGTAAATAATTTTGGATACCCTTGATGAGAGAGTGACACATGGGTGGGTGAATAATCAAACAATTGAATTATAAAAATAAAAATTTATTATGCATGACATGCCAAGTGTCACCTATGAGGGCTCCTATAAAAGAAGGGGCAAGCCATGGGAACTCTATGGTTGGATGGATAAGACGATGTTAGAGCAGTGATTACGAAACTATAGTGAGTTTGGTGAGGTAGAGGATTTTAGAGAGGGGACTTTTGAGCCAAGGAGTGCTCTCCTGTACCAGCTAGTGCATTCCTCCATTGTACAACCTCATTGTAGCTCGGGGGTCCACGAGGAAGAAGAGTACCCAAGGAGTAGGCTAGGAGGTTAATTGGTGAGTCATCGCATTCGGATCAAGTACGTCGTCATTTACACTCAGAGGTGATCGACAACAAGGGAATACAAGTAACAACAAATCAAGTGGAGTCTCGTCTTCTGGTGAACAGTACATATGTGTTGCAATATTATTTTGTATGATTGTTTTATGGTTTCAGTTAAATGTATGTAACTTTTATGATATGTTTAGTGAAATGAATTTCAGGAATGTGTTAGACAGTGCTGAATAAATTTGAATTCCCAACGTTTTTCTCTTCTGGTTGTATTTTATTGTGATATATATATATATATAGAAACTAGTCCTTACACTTGGTATCGGAGCTATGTTGAACCCTTGAGACCTATGGGCCCATGCATGCATGACTAGTTTTGTTAATTATCTTCTTTTGATCAACTATGGCATGGGGAATTTGGGTAAATTTTATGAAAAACAAGCCAGCGCCATAACAATTTCTCGCATGTTAATGTCCCATGGCCTGTCATTAAATTTTTCAATTAACAAGAGCAACAGTCAAGTTGAATATTAGCAAGCCTATTTTAATGTTGCATACTTGGTTGCAAAGGAAGCATAACTATATCCACTAAGATTGGATTTTCAAAAAGAGTAAGAGACTGCTGAATCTTTGACGTTTTATTTTTAGACAAGTTTTGAAGATAAAAAAAACCAGCTATCATATAAAGAAGGTTCGTCCGTGCAACCGAATACAAGTAGTGCAATATAGGAACCCATTTCATAAGACATATTTCATTATTTCTAACACTCAAGCTATTTATAATTTTCTTAATGTTTGAGTTTATATGTCCATTCTTTTGTTAGTGGTTGAACATCCCTTGAATATTAGTACTGCATCATCGTGAAATATTTCCTGTAGATCATTTGCAGACCACTGATCTTCCATTATTGTGTTGCTATTTTGTTATAACTTGTGTATTATAGCATTTCGTTTTTTTTAAAGTAGAACATTCAATAGCATCTGAGTTCATGTCCTTTAGCAATCTGAGATGAAAACAATTGATGATTCCCATAATCCCAATGCAGATGTGTTCCATTTCTTTTATGATTTACTTGCTGGTGATTTTGTCCCTAGTAGGAATGTAGAAAAGCCCACACAGCTAAAACTAAGAGCTTGCTTTAGAATGATTGCAAGTTTGACTAGAATTATACAAAACTTAACCAGAAAATTGCTAAGGAGTAAAGTGTTCCAAGGGAACACATCTCACTTGTGATATATATATATATATATATAAGGTTGGTCCATTTGTGGGTGTATAAAAGAGGCAGGTCGATTGTTTGACAAATTGCCTCAATGAAATTCCGCTGCATGGAATGCAATGATTATAGGATATGCACAACATGGGCTAACAAAGGAGGCCCTTGAGCTCTGTTCAGAAATTGAAATGACACGAATGAAACCAAAGACATAAATAGGCATGGAGTTTCTGACAATTTGGACCTTTCTAGCTTTACAAAAACATTTTTGAATGGGATATTATCTGGGAAAGTGTTCCATTTGGAATTCTTAGTTTACATAATATTTACACCTCAAAAATTTGAAGGTGTTTTCTCTTGTCAAAATTATATGCCATAATCACATCCTCAACATTCCTTGAAGTAGAATGATACATATGTGAACCCAGCGTGCCCACAAAATATATGAATCAAAAGCTGAGACAATGAACCTCCCCGCCTTGATCAAGCACCGTTATATTTGCGCAAACCGAAAGAACAATCGAGAAAGTAAAATCATTCGACCTAACCCCATTATCAACACTTGCCAAAACACCTTGAGAGCCTCTTCATCTTTCCCATTCATAGCGTACCCTGTAATCATCCCACTCCATGAAACGACATTCCTTTCAGGCATACAGTCAAACACTTGCCGCGCTTCCTCGACAACATGGCATTTGGAATACATATCAACAAGAGCATTGCCTACAAACATATCCGAATCAAATCCCTTCTTGAGAATAGAAGCATGAACCTGTCTACCCTCTTCCAGAGCCGCAATTCTGGTGCCTGCCTTGACCACGCTGGCAAATGTGAATTCATTCAATCTCATTCGTGCTCTTTGCATCCACCCAAATAGTTTTAAGACTTCCTCTGCTTGTCCATTCTTAGCATACCTAGTGACTATGGTGGTCCATGTGATTGATTCCCTTGATATAACATATATATATATATATATATATATATATATAGATCCGGTCTTCAGAAAAAGGCTAAGATCTTACCAAATGCCAGCTTACAAGGCAAGCATAAAAAGCAGTTGTGCCTTTAGATCGATCAAAGATCGAGCCTTGCAACAATGAAGTTGAAAAGTAGTTAATCACCAATTTATGACATGTAAAGACAATGTCAATATGCAACTAAATGAAGACAGATCACCAAATCTTCTTAGCTCCAATATGCTTGTCTCTTATGCAATGTTACAGTTTTTCGTAAGCACGAAATCTACTGCACAATTTTTGGAGAGCTGCAACTGAATGTTGCATTGCATTCAGTTTCAAGTCCCTTGACATAGCCTGGTAGTCATTTCCGCATATCTTAATCAGTCAACCAACATAGACACACTTCATAGTTGTGAGCCTTTGTAAAGGTGCAGTTTTTCTATCCCTCCGTCTTTTGCCAAATACAGATTTTAGATCATCCTCTTCTAAGTCACTACCACTGTCGATAACTTGAAACTCGGGATCCTTAATTTCACCATTGTCTTCATTGGGTAGATTCAGCTCCGGCAGCTTCTGCAAGCTTTCAACCTTGACAATGTTCTCACAATGGCTTACTGTCCCAATCAAATTTGGATTAGACGCCACCCCAAACGAACGATAGATTCGAATAACGGTGCTAATCTCGTCCCACTTTCCACTTGTCAGTTTTTTGAGCTTTAGAGAGGCGGGCTTGAAAACACGCGGCTTAACCCTTGGAAGACACCTATGCTTTCATCAAATCTAGTAGTGATATTAGATATTCAAGATAAAGGGTTTCTTGAACTGATGTTGAACTAGAAGTGAAAGAATGAGTGGCCTACAAAATTGCTAAGCAACATCATATCTTCTTTTGTATAACCCACGTTGATTGACATATATAACCATTTGCGCCATATTTTTATTTGTTCTTTAAAAAAGAAACAGTTCCCAGATTCATTTCTCTGTTCTCAAAAACATAAAATAATGTCCATTTTCAATAATGCTCCAGGCGAATTTAGGAATATGAGCAAAATTTGATTTGAGAAATCCAATATTGTTGTTCTGATTTTGTTTCATGATGGCTATTTAGAAATTTACCTACTTATGAATTAACACTGTCCATGATTTTCATTCTCCTTGTTACATCAAAATCTTTTCCCTTTAATTTCAATTTAGAACTTTGGTTCAGCCCAACAATTTAGAAAGTGAGAGATGACGATGAAATATAATTATCCATTTAAATTAAGTAAATAAAAATAATCTCACCCGCCTAATATAAAAAGGAAATTATAAAATTATTTTTCAAGATAAGCATTGTATTATGGTGTGAATTCATGAGATTGATGTCATTGCATTTATGGTTTTATTTATGTGCAACTATAAATGATTATTCACTGACGTTGTTTATATTGTTATGATTCATGCATGTTATATTTGTAACTGTATGTAGAACTCAGAGGCTCTATTCATAAGTTATTTCCTACGCTGCAATAAAGTGTAAATGAACAACCCTTCGGATTTGATGTCCTATACTTTTAAAGGAATGGATAATCGGTGCATTGCATTGAAGACTAGACATTACATAGAGAATATTTGATTATAAACATAATGTTCTACATAGTCAAATAAAATATCTTTTGAATGTTTTGATGCCAAGACTATTCATCTAGATGAATTTCTGAGCCATTCCAAATAATGGTTTATTGATTGATTCCAAAAGGTTACATATCAAACGTTTATGCGGTTTTCTTAGGAGGCTAAATGCAAAGCGTGAGCAAGTGCTGAGAGGAAATAGATTGAATAAAAGATACAATATAAGGAAGAAATAAAATAACCTTAAATTGAATAAAAGGTACAATATAAGGAAGAAATAAAATAACCTTTGGTTGGTTTGAGACCAAACCTGGTTTGCAAATGGCTAGATGATGTTGCAGGCACATTACAAGGTTTTGAACAATGCGTAAAAAAAAAACGCATATGGAAACGTGGCTAAAGCAACCAAGAAGACCGGATGAGGAGAGGTGGAGAGATCTCTAGATATTTTGCATTTGCGTTCATGTAAGTGTATTCTTGTACTCATGCAACCATATATTGAACTTTAGGTCTAGATAATGTTAAAAATAGAAAAAGAGATTTTAGTGTTTCCATATAATTACTTTTGAAGTGCTTCGGAATTTGTCTTTCGGTATGTAGTGTAGAATCCCTAATGTGGTCAACGTAACTGTTATTTAGCCCAATTTTTATTTAAAGGAAGCTTCCATGAAGGTTGTTAAATGTTTATTTAAAGTTTATATGAAAGTTGTTGAAAATTATGGCTTGGAAGTTTATTTGCAGAAGTTATAGAAATTTAAGAAATATATTTGTGAGTTTAAATGCTTATTTAATGAAAGTTTACATGAACATTATTGAACGAGAGTTGGAAGTTTATGAGCAAAAGTTATGTTTATGAAATATTTTTGTTAGTATGTAATGAGTAGTATGTTTAATTTTATTGAATGATGATAAATAAAGTGATACATGTTTTTTTTTTTTTGTGTAATGTAATAGGAATATTGTTAAGGAATATGTTTAATTTTATTGAATGATGGTTTGGAGTTTTATATGTAAAAGTAATTTTAGGATATTTTAGTTTGCAAATTAATATAGATATTGTTGATTAATATGTTTAATTTTTAAAAGTCAATAAAATGTTAAACTAAAATAATAAAACATGTTTGTTTCATTTAGATTTAAAATGAAACTAAAATGCTAAGAGCAACCATGTTAGAAACATTAAATAGACAAAAGTAAAAGGAAAATGATATATATTAGACCAACTTAAAAAAATAAAATAAATAGAATTTAGTTATAAAGAATTATAAACAACAAGTATTGAAGAGCACGAGAATAATAAAAATATGATCAAATTCATTAGCAAGAGAAAATTCTTGGTAAGAGGTCACATTTGAGTATTTCTTGTCTAAGAAACACTAACATTGACTTGGTGGAAGACTAGAAAGTTACAAGTGAAAATGTAATTCCTTACTATGAATATCTTTGGTTTACACAAAGGCCCTGCGTTGATAGCCAAATATGATGGGTGGGAGATTTTTTTTTTTTAAAAGAGAATCACTAGTATGGATAATGAAGGAATAATCATTTCAAACTAATTGTTAGTGATTCATAATTGATTAGCTATGGCTAGCATGATTCACCAACATGAATCCTAAAACTATTCTTAAGATATAACCTATTTTTATGTGCTTATTACTATTATATGTTTACCCATCATTGTAAATTCATTCAAACAAGCATGGTGTTGCAAATGACCAAAGTCAGTAACATGCGAAGGATCTAAAATATAATGATGTAAAACAAAAACATGAAACACATCATGTATACGTGCTAAAGATGGAGGTAAGGCAAGCCTATATGCCACCGACCCTTTCCTTTCTAATATTTCAAAAGGTTCCACAAACCGTGGAGAAATTTTTTTTCCCCTTCCAAATTTTATAGAGTTTTCTTGGGGCCTTACTCTCAGGAACACCCTATTCCCCACTTCATAGCTTTGGTTTGCCCGATGAGCATAAGCATAGCTCTTTTTTAGATCTTGTTCTTCTTTTAGCCTTCTCCTAATCATAGTCAATTGTTCTTCCATCTCTTGCACCACTTTTGGTCCCATTAATACTCGGTCCTCTAGTCAGTCCTAACTGAGAGGTGTTCTGCAGGGTCTTCCATATAAGAACTCAAATGGCGCCATCTTGATGGAACTCTGATAACTACTTTGGAGGACACCAAACATATGCGTCACCATTTTCCTTGCCTATTCCAAGGACTTCGAGACAAAGTCCATTATTAAGAGGGGGTGTATGTAGTGCCTCGCTCTAGTTGACTGCCAATGATATGTCAATAACATTTATTTAGCCCTAAGGCCCACACTTTATTCTTTGAGGACCTCAGGTTGAGGATCCGGATATATGACTATTATTAGTGGTTGTGATGTTTATGTATGTTCTCTATTGATATTATGATGAAGATATCATTAATGGTTATGTATGTATCTATTGGTATTATGATGATTGTAGCATTTATGGATATGTATGCTCTCTACTAATATCATGATGATAATAGCTTTGTTGGATAGGTTTATTTCCATTGATGTTATGAAGATGATAGCCATGATGAATGTGCCCCCATGTTACCTACTTGCATTAGTTCTGGTTCACAATGAGCAATGATTGAGAATGACTAGGTGATGTTACTGATGCTATTATGACCATGAATAACACTGAGAAACCTTGTTACTGATGATTATTGAGTATGGCAGGAAACCAACAAAGGCACTCACATATGACGAGTTGGTGACACTTGGTTTAATGAAAATCTATATTATTTTATCTTTGAAATTCTAAGTTGATTTTGAAACTTGCTATATATGTTTATCTATATTCTGACGATATGTTAATGGTTGCAGGCATAGATTAGTTGCTTGGCCGAATGACTCACATATGGGTGATGGGGTTGTACAAGTGGATGGAACTACATGGGAGGGGTGGGAAAGTGTCCCTAATCTCACCCACTAGCACTTCTGCCGTGACTTGGGCTAGAAAGGTTGAAACACCGTCGCCTTGAAGATCACGATGCCACGAGGGCAGGTCCTAAAGTTGGGTCGCTCATGAGGATTTTACCGGGGGGCACGCATCAAGGCAGATTCCTTGATCCCCAACACTATTAGTCTCACTATAGCAAGCAACATAAGAGATGATAGTGGTCCATGTCGTTGCACCTATACTTTCCCCTCGTAATCACTGAATGCTTGAAGGGCAAGTGGTGTGGCACCCTTGGAACTTCAAGAGAATTTCTTGAAGGGCACGACCAACTTGGCACCCTTGGAACTTCAAGGGAAGTTCTTGAAGGGCACGACCAAATTTGGCACCCTTGGAATCATTAAAAATAAATAAATAAATAAATATAGTCAATAAATGAAAACTAGGTAATTTACATCAAGGGAAAATGATGTTAGAAACCGAGGTAATTAAATAAAAAATAAAACTTGGGTTAAGAGAATCATGGGAAGAAATAAAATATTTTATCTTAAAAACTCTACCCTCCCCATGTTGGAAAATATTAGGTAGATTATGTAGTTTAATTAGGTAAAAAAAAGGAAAGAGGGATATAATTGTAATGATAAAGATTAATCCTAAAATAGTTAAACCTAATTAAGAGAAGAGGATGGTGAATTAAAATAACATTAATAAGTTAAATTTTAGAGAAATGTAGAGAACCTCTATGTGGCAACAACCAACATAAGAATATCCATCTAAGAGATAACTTGAGTTAAATTAGGGAGTAGATAAGGGATCAAATCTTGACTCATTAATTGACTTTAGTAATGAAACAAATTAAAGAGTAACAAGGGAAATCAAGAGGCAACTAGGAAAAGAAATAGGAATCTTGTTGAGGTGAGGAAAATATTAGTTTTAAATTAAAATTGAAGTAAATAATTTTGGGTACCGTTGATGAGAGAGTCACACATGGGTGGGTGAATAATCAAATAATTGAATTATAAAAAAAAAAAAATTAATTATGCATGAAATGCCAAGTGTCACCTATGAGGACTCCTATAAAATAAGGGGCAAGCCATGGGAGAAGGGACTTTTGGGAACTCTATGGTTGGATGGATGAGACGATGTCAGAGCAGTGATTACGAAACTATAGAGAGTTTGCTGAGGTAGAAGATTTTAGAGAGGGGACTCTTGAGCCAAGGAGTGTTCTCCTCTACTAGCTAGTGCATTCCTCCATTGTAAAACCTCATTGCAGATCGGGGGTCTGCGGGGAAGAAGAATACCCAAGGAGTAGGCTGGGAGGTTAACCAGTGAGTCATCGCATTCGGATCAAGTACATCGTCATTAACTCTCGGAGGTGACCGGCGACAAGGAAATACAAGTAACAGCAAATCAAGTGGAGTCTCATCTTTTAGTGAATGGTACATATGTGTTGCAATATTATTTTGTATGATTGCTTTATGGTCTTAGTTAAATGTATGTAAATTTTATCATATGTTCAGTGAAATGAATTTCAGAAATGTGTTAGACAGTGCTGAATAAATTTGAATTCCCAACGTTTTTCTCTTCTGGTTGTATTTCATTGTGAAGTATTTAAAAAAAAAGTATATAGTATAGAAACTGGTCCTTACACATGGTTATGTGCTCTTACTATGGATCATGTTCCTTATTTGTTAAGTGATTAAATGGTTGATGAATGCATAAGCTAACAAGTGTTGTTGTAGATATCTTGAGAGGGCATTGAGCCTTCTTGATGATTATTAGATGAAGTTCATAAGTTTATGATCATATATGTATTCATGACCTATAGTTTCTAAGTTTATCATATGTTTGATGAAAGCTCTATCATGTATTAGGCATGTTTTGGGCAAAGTCGAGCCCTAGTATTAAATTTTTAGACTTGTCATCATCTTATATCGAGCTTTGAAAAGTTTTGGAAAGTTCTGGGTAGTGGCCTGAAGGTTAGCCTGAAAAATTGGCATAGATCTCGCCACCACATGCACAGAACTGGGAAATTTTGGCCAGAACCACATGGAGACAATCTTATGGGTGTGGTTGAAGCCTCATAATCAAATGCATGATGTGTTGTGGGTGTGGTTGGGGTATTAGGCTTGTGAAAAAGAAGTTCCATCTCAATATCTGATCATTAGAAGTTGTGTATTGACCTTTGAGTGATATGGTGTTCCTGAGAGGTATGAGTAAGCTTCCGGTTTGTAGGCCCCACTTCCACAATTAGGGAGGTTAGGTCATTTCATAGTAACTGTCAACTCATGTTTACCCTTGAGAGCTTGTAAAAATGGGTAAATGCGGGAGGGGGTGTTACAAGGAGGCTCCATATGGCTAATCTATGTTTGTCCATAAAATCAAATTACCGATAGTTCACAGTGGAATTCCCATTAGAGTCTTAGATTTTCGGGGAGGTAACAGAATTGCGGTTGTGCCCCCACCCCTCTCGATGAAATTATGGGGATATCTCTCCCTCCCCCACACAATGTACAAGAATTGTGGATATTTGCAAGTGAATATTTCGCTATTATAAATTTTGTTTTGGAATCTAGGGTGTGCCTCAACCCACCCCCCTCCTCCCCCACCCCTCTTGCGAACATCACGGGGGGGGGAAATCATTGTGAGCCATGGATTTTTATTGGTGATCACAATTTTTAAATTTGTGGGGAACAAAAATGAGGTGGGGTATAACCACCAAATTTAAAAGAAACACACACACACATACATATACATATTTGTACATATTATGGATATGGAAATCACATAAATTAATATACACGGTGGCATAATTGATGAGGTGACAGTCGTACATGACAGGTTAGGTGGAAAAAATAAGGTCATTGAGCCTAAACGATGGTGGATCGTTGGATCTCATCGGGCATGAAAGGTAGTAGTATTTTAGGTAGTGTTAACCACTGAGCAGGTTGGATTCTAATGGGTGATGGTGGCCATTAATCACGATTAACTAGGGTTGTTGGATTTCATCGAGGGTGCAAGTCAGTTTTAGCGTTTGTTCTAATTGGGGCATGATACATTGTTGGGTTGTTGGATTAGATAAATCGTGGGCATTGGATGTCATCGCAGCACAAATCCATTTTAAAACCCTGTGCTAGTGGGAGCTCGATTCACATGTGGGCCATCAAACCAAAGAAGTTTGGGCCATTGGATCTAGAAGGGATGTCAACATAGTAAAAGGTGGAAAGTGGTACATTAAGTAACAAAATGACAATAATTTAATACCAAAAAACATAGCATGGTGTAAATGTGGCATGCTACGAACATTAACTTTGAAGTATTCACCATAACTAAGGTTATTAAGTTATTATTCTCATTTTCTTGCATTTTGCGCTCCTTATTGGATTGGTACAGTCAAAAGAATTAGCTTTCGATCCATGGTTTGATCTCAAAGAAAATGTAGAAGCCTACCATTCCAATATCTATGAAACATGTAAGTTTTCCAAAGCCTTATAGTAGTACATTAATAGTGACGAGACTCAATATTGTAACAAGAGTGTTGTAACTCCCAAGGCTACCAACTTTGATTATCAACCCAAGGTTCATATAAACTTAAGAGGTGATAGTGTTGTATGCATAGTAGGCTAAGCTCTACTCAAGTCACTTTGAAGTAATGGACCAGACCAAGGTATACAAAGACCACTCTATCAACCAAATCTAGATTTGCAAGGAAAGAAATTGCGTAAAGGAAAAGTTCTACTATGCTTTGTTGAAATGGAAATGTCAGCGTATTTGCAAAGATGGAAATATTCTTTTCTCAAATGTAAATGATAACCTATTTGTAAAAATGTAAAGTCTACACTACTTGCAGGAATGTAAACGCTATACTACTTGCAAAAATGTAAACATTAATTTATTTGAAGAATGTAAATGTTGCATTAAAAGAAAACCTAGTATATGGAATGGAAATAACAATGCTTGAACTAGAAACCTTAGCTTAAGAAGCATAGAACAAAGACGACCAAACTAATCTACCTTGCATAAAGAAAAGAGCATGTAATCAATATTATCACTACATTCTAAAGATATTAGATATAGTGACGTAATTCATTAAATACTTCATGAGGCAATCAAGAAAATCATCACTATGTTATCCAATTCATAAATTTGTCCACTAACCCTAATTGTTGCAATGTAATCCATTGAGAAAAAGGAAAGTCCCAAGTGTTCTTTAGTCTTTCTCAATCATGGTTTCAGAGCCTAAGGGAAATTATTCAAGGCCATGAGGCAAAAACCAAGCTTCAAGGGAAAATCTGGTGAAGTTTACACGGTGCTACAGGATGCTACAAGATTGCCTTGTTTTGCTATAGGATTAAATCTGTGAGCATTCTAGGGGTGAGAAAGGTGACATGAACGCGGGGAAGGGAAATGGAGGGTATATTAAGGTTGTATGAGGCTTTTTTCAAGCTTAGTACCCTTCAGGGGCCCATCTTGCACAAAAACCAATGCACACAATGGCCTTAAATAAACCAGAAATGTACTCTCTGTGAAAAGTGTTTTGAGGGAGTTGTTGAGGTTGAAGGAATGGAGATGGTGGTGGAATAAGAAGTGAGAATGACAATTCTAACCTTGCAAATCATCAATATTACCTGCACACAAAAAAAAATGATTTAACCTTTCCAAACTCATACGACAATTAACAATGTAAATTGCAGAAAATTAAAATGACGTAATTATGATGAGTTGAATTTTATTTAAAATATAACTATTGCATTGAAATATAACCTATATTGTAGTTTACACTAGACCTACATCCACAAGAGTTTATTCTTCATGTGCTCAAAGAAAACTACTAACCAATCACTAGCTTGCAAAAAATAGGGATACATGGAGAGTACTAATAACAACTGCAAAATAAAGCAACTATATAATTTTGGCTTGCCAATACATTATCCTCAACCAAACTTTCCAAAAGAGAGGTTGTAGATAGACCTACACAAGCAATTTTTATAAACAAATCTTGTTAGGAAAGGAAGAAAATGTTTCTAGGAAAAAAATGCATAAGTAAAATACACATGAGGGGGACTAGAGCCTCTGGGTTGGGCCCTAACCCAGAGGGACTCAATCCTCTAGAACAATCTCATATGGAAGATAACATAAAATTTCTCATTAATAGAAAATAATGTTCAAGTACATGATGAAAATAAATGAAAATGACAAGATCAAGCTCCTAGTTGTTAGTAGTCATTATTTGCTTCAAAAGTTTAAATCCCATTGAGCCCTTGGGCTTCCTTATTTATACAAAAATGAATGAGGGGAATCCTCCTTAGAAAGAGGACTTCCTCCCTCCAAAAATCCCTAGAGAGATGTATCCAGCTCCCTGAGATCCTTACAATCCTTGAGTGCATCATCTGTTAGTGGATCTTCTAACTGTGGATGAGTAAATTCGGGGAGCAAGTCAAGTTGTAGGTGAGTAAATGTAGGCAAAAATCCTCCTACATCTCCTCCAACTACCTCCAACGTATATCTGCATAATAAATGCACTCATTAAAAAATATGACAATCATCCTCTAGTCTTCCTAATAAACATATAATAGTAAAAAATGTCATTAAATGCAAAGAAATAGGTAAATATAGGCAGAAGGAAGGCCAGATGGGCCTTATTATTTACCTATTAATGAGGCCCATCATCCCCCCTCCTGAAGGTGTTTCTCACCCTCTAAGAAACTTATCCATTTAGTTCCATCTCATGCATAACCTTGGTAGCTACCATAACATCCCAAGGTATCTGATCCAGGAGGATCTTGTCACCAGTTTCCAAAGAGTACCAACCCAAAGAAAAGTTCAAGGGAATATCGGTAAAGGTGAAATTATTTAGATTTCATGATTAATATTTCTTATGAGCATAAAATGTTCAATGTGATCAAGTATTTCCCATTTAATGTTGTAAAAGGGAAATTGATTTTGTGAGAAAATCCACCTCAAATCAGTTTCCAATTTTAATGAGGAGTTGAGTGTTTAATGGGATTCAAATCCCTTGGCTTTTGAATAAGGTTCAAGTTTGGTAGAGTTGAGATATTTTATCCTCAAAAATCTCATAGATCCTCTTTTAATGGATTTAAAGAGTGATTCTCACCTTGGAAGAGAGCTCTAAGGAGATATCCTCTCCTTTGTTTAGGGATATTTGAAAGTTATAAATCCCTCTTATGTACTCTTTGAAAGAGGATCTTGTTTGAGATATTTTTTGGAGAGTTAGTTGTGGAGAGAGAATCTTGTTTTAGAAAGCCTTGAGAGCTCAAGGCAAGAGGTCTTTATGAGGTATTGAAGAAATGTATGCAATGCGTTGGCCTTGAAATCTCTTTGGTAGTAGAAGGTAGTTTGGGAGTTAGTCCTTTTTGTAAAGCATCGTATACATTCACCCTTTATTGAAGAAGACAATATAGTGATTCGACCTTTGGAAGCAAATCCAGAGACTAGCCCTGTGCAAGAGTTTTTTGGGCGAACTCTGTTATCATCTCGGTCTTGATGCTTCATGTTTCTCTTTGTTCATGATTTTATTAAGCTCTTTATTGTGCATCATAATTTACATTTTTATGACTATGTGACAATTATGTAACTAAATTTCTCAAGCTCTTACAATCAAGTAAAAAGACTTTTGCAGGTTTTATGCCCTCCAGTTTTCAAATTAGTTGGTATCAGAGCATTTGATTGTTTGGCATAGTGGGTTTGATTGATTTTCCAGTTTTAGTTCAAGCAAGGAGAAGGTAATTTCCTTTGGTTCAAAATGTTGCATTTTGATTCTTTCCTGGAAAATGTTTATCAAGACTCTAATTTTTTTCAAGATTTCTTAACCATGAAGAAAATGGTAGAGGAATTGTATAATGAAAACAGGGAAGAAACGAGTTGCGAAAGAAGATAAAGATATTGGAAGGAAAAAACCAATATCTCCAAAATAGACTCCAATAACTGGAGGGAATTAACTCATCCCTTAGAATGGAGAATTTCAATTTGAGTAGATTGCTTGAATTTGTAAAGAACGAGAAAAGGAAAATACATACTTAGTTACAAAATACTCTTGAAGATCAAATTGATGAATGTTTGGCCATTGAAACAGTAAAAAGTCCCTCCAAGATCAGTCAGGGTTGTGGTCATGGAAAGTATACAGGATATGGACTTTATCAAGATAATACTGATGGTTGCACCTTTTTCCAGTTGAATAACACTTCCTATGTGCAGCGACACAAGAGTGGTTTTCTTGAATCTCAATATACCACTTCTTCTACAACATAAAAGGTAGAAGAGATGATTACAATTCAAGCAGATGAACAAGGGCACTTAACTGTGGGCTTTTCTCCACAATCAAGCCCACTTAGCTTGTTACCCCATTTGCAAAACCTTAGCAAGTATTGTGCCTCATGAACCATTTAAGAAGAGATCCCTTCACTCTTTTTGAATTTAAGTATTAGGGGGTTTTACGCAGTGAATTATATTAGATATCATTTTGGGATTCAAACTGCATTACATCGGGTGATGCTCACAGGGGTGAAGAAGTGGGATTGAAACTAGTGAAATGAATCACAAAGCATCAATCATCACTTTCGGGGCTTGCACCCGGTAACTAGGACTTCCCGGGAGGTTACCCATCCCAGATTGCCTTTGGCTCAAGCGCACTTAACTTTGGAGTTTTCCCCATAATCAAGCCCACTTAGCTTGCTACCCCATTTGCAAAACCTTAGCAAGTATTGTGCCTCATGAACCATTCAAGAAGTGATCCCTTCACTTTTTTTGAATTTAAGTATTAGGGGGTTTTACGCAGTGAATTATATTAGATATGATTTTGGGATTCAACTGCGTTAAGTAAGTCATTCACGTATGACCATTTCCATGAGAGGTAGTCATAACTAACTAATTTCTCATGATTTTTGAATAGTTCACTTGGTAGTCATTGCATTGGGTGATGCTCACAGGGGTGAAGAAGTGGGATTGAAACTAGTGAAATGAATCACATACTGTCAATCATCACTTCCCGGGCTTTCACAGAATAACCAGGACTTCCCGGGGGGTCACCCATCCCAGATCGCCTTTGGCTCAAGCGCGCTTAACTGTGGAGTTTTCCCCACAATCAAGCGCACTTAGCTTGCTACCCCATTTGCAAAACCTTAGCAAGTATTGTGCCTCATGAACCATTCAAGAAAATATCCCCTTCACTCTTTTTGAATTTAAGTATTAGGGGGTTTTACGCAGTGAATTATATTAGATATCATTTTGGGATTCAATTGCGTTAAGTAATTCATTCACGTATGACCATTTCCATGGGAGGTAGTCGTAACTGACTAATTTCTCATTATTTTTGAATAGTTCACTTAACACTCATTGCATCAGGTGATGCTCATAGGGGTGAAGAAGTGGGATTGAAACTAGTGAAATGAATCATATAGCGTCAATCATCACTTTCGGGGCTTGCACCTGATAACTAGGACTTCACGGGAGATCACCCATCCCAGATCGCCTCTGGCTCAAGCGCGCTTAACTATGGAGTTTTACCCAGAATCATGCCCACTTACCTTGCTAACCCATTTGCAAAACCTTAGCAAGAATTGTGCCTCATGAACCATTTGAGAAGAGATCCCTTCACTCTTTTTTAATTTAAGTATTAGGGGGTTTTACGCAGTGAATTATATTAGATATCATTTTGGGATTCAACTGCGTTAAGTAAGTCATTCATGTACGACCATTTCCATGAGAGGTGGTCATAACTGACTAATTTCTCATGATCTTTGAATAGTTCACTTAACACTCATTGCATCGGGTGATGCTCACAGGGGTGAAGAAGTGGGATTGAAACTAGTGAAATGAATCACATAGTGTCAATCATCACTTCCGGGGATTGCACCCGGTAACTAGGACTTCCTGGGAGGTCACCCATCCCAGATCGCCTCTGGCTCAAGCGTGCTTAACTGTGGAGTTTTCCCCACAATCAAGCCCACTTAGCTTGCTACTCCATTTGCAAAATCTTAGGTATTGTGCCTCATGAACCATTCAAGAAGAGATCCCTTCACTCTTTTTGAATTTAAGTATTAGGGGGTTTTACGCAGTGAATTATATTAGATATCATTTTGAGATTCAACTGCATTAAGTAAGTCATTCATGTATGACCATTTCCATGAGAGGTAGTCATAACTGACTAATTTCTCATGATTTTTGAATAGTTCACTTAGGACTCATTGCATTGGGTGATGCTCACAGGGGTGAAGAAGTGGGATTGAAGCTAGTGAAATGAATCACATAGCGTCAATCATCACTTCCAGGGCTTGCACCCGATAACTAGGACTTCCCAGGAGATCACCCATCCTAGATCGTCTCTGGATCAAGCGCGCTTAACTATGGAGTTTTCCCCACAATCAAGCCCACTTAGCTTGCTACCCCATTTGCAAAACCTTAGCAAATATTGTGCCTCATGAACCATTCAAGAAGAGATCCCTTCACTCTTTTTGAATTTAAGTATTAGGGGGTTTTACGCAGTGAATTATATTAGACATCATTTTGAGATTCAACTACGTTAAGTAAGTCATTCATGTATGACCATTTCCATGAGAGGTAGTCGTAACTGACTAATTTCTCATAATTTTTGAATAGTTCACTTGGTAGTCATTGCATCAGGTGATGCTCACAGGGGTGAAGAAGTGGGATTGAAACTAGTGAAATGAATCACATAGCGTTAATCATCAGTTCCGAGGCTTGCACCCGATAACCAGGACTTCCGGGGAGGTCACCCATCCAAGATCGCCTCTGGCTCAAGCATGCTTAACTGTGGAGTTTTCCCCACAATCAAGCCCACTTAGCTTGCTACCCCATTTGCAAAACCTTAGCAAGTATTGTGCCTCATGAACCATTCAAGAAGAGATCCCTTCACTCTTTTTGAATTTAAGTATTAGGGGGTTTTACGCAGTGAATTACATTGGACATCATTTTGGGATTCAACTGTGTTAAGTAAGTCATTCACGTATGACCATTTCCATGAGAAGTAGTCGTAATTGATTAATTTCTCATGATTTTTGAATAGTTCACTTAGCACTCATTGCATTGGGTGATGCTCACAGCAGTGAAGATTTCTTGTAGGCAATGTTTTCATCAAAATTCACATCTATACTTCAATTCGGTGGCCTTCCTTGATGTAGATCCTATATGCCTTTGACGAGGTATTGTAGCCAACAAATTTTCCCTCCATGCTTGTAGGATCAGGGGAGCCAAATATTCAAAGATGATCTACACTAGGTTTTCTTCCGGTAAACGCTTCTTCAAGAGTCATGTTGTCAAGTATCTTATGGGGATTTCAATTTTGAATATACACTATTGTTTTGGATGCTTCATCCCACAGAAATTGAGATAAGTATTGATCATGTAGCATTGCCCTAATGCATTCTTCGATTATAAGATTCTTCCTTTCTGCCACTCCATTCTGTTCTGGATTATATGGAAGTATCAACTCCCTCTTAATTCTAGCCTCCTTACAGAAGTTACAAGTTCTTTTGATTTGTATTCCCCTCCATTGTCAAATATCAATACTTTTATCTTCCTTTTTGTAAGGTTCTCCACTTCTACTTTGAATTCTTGAAATTTGTCAAATACTTCATCCTTGGACTTAAGTAAATAGATCCAAGTCTTTCTTGAGTGGTCAACAATGAGTCACATAGTATATATGACATCCTAGAGATTTTGTAGTCATAGGACCACAAACATCTGAGTGAATGAGATCCAAGATTTCCTTAGATCTTGAAGGACTACTTCCAAATGCGTTTTTTTTTGTTTTTACCTAGAGCACATCCCTTGCAAATTCCTTCATGCTCTTCCTTTAGCTCAGGGATGTCATTTACCATAGAGTTTAAGGAAGGTAAGATTTTGTAATGAAGGTGTCCAAACCTATTATGCCAAAGTTCACATGGATTATTTCAAGGTGAACTAGGGCTTCAGAGACATGTGTAAGTAATATATAGATCCTTCCCTCACGAATCCCAATGATTTTTGCATTATCAATGCTAGAACCCTTACTCCATACCATAGGCTTTCCATCTACAAAAGCAATTCTATCCCCTTTATATTCTAAACAAGAAATAGAAAGTAATTTTTTCTTCAAACCTAGGACATATAGCATGTTGTTGAGATGTATGATTCCTCCATCTTCAAGTTCCAACATGGTTGATCCAATTCCTTTGGCTTCATAGTTTTTCTTGTCTCCAAGCTCGACTGAATGAGAAGATATCCCTTTTGATAGAGTCTTGAGTTGTCCATGTTCACCTATCATATGTCTAGAAGCTCCACTATCAATTACTCATGTGTTGTCATCTTCAAAGGTACCTATAAGTGCTAAGAATAATCCATTGTTCTTTGTAGTGGAGGTCTTGGTCATGTAATTCTTGATAGATAATAAGAGATCCCAAAATGCTTTGATGCCTTGCTTTAGACAGGATGTCATCAGGGAGAACAGCTTCTTCAAGGATGTAGTGATCGTCATCATGCCCCTTGTTAACCTTAGCTCTGATACCATGTTAAGAAATCAACAGGGCTACAATTGAAGTGATTTCTCTTAGACTCAATAACTACTTGTGATGTTCTTTTACTTTTCTTAATTATTAGCTTCTTCTCCTCTTATTATTATGTTGTTCTTGTTGAACAATCTAGGGCGATCAGAGTAATAAGATTCTTCTCACGATGATAACTACTTGTGAGGTACTTTTTACTTTTTCTTATTAGCACAATCTTCTCTTGTTATTATTAGAGTGTTCTTACTTCATCAAATAGTTACCAAAACAAAAGAGACAAGAACACAAGATGTTGGTTTTCTGCGAAGGCCAAAACCTCTCACTCTTTGAGAGGAAAACCTGCACAAATTCTTTTTATAGAGATTCCAATTGACGAATACCAATACCAAGACCCTTTGACCTATAAGCCACTCCAAGACCAAGACACCAATCCTCTTCTTCGTTATTGCTGAGATCATCATCTCTGCTACTGAAGTCGTCCTTGTTGCCACACTGAGGTAATCTCTACTACACCACTGAGATCATTATTGTTGCACCATTGTTGCACCTTCACTGAGATCATCCTTGTTGCACCTTCACCGAGATCATAATCATAACAACGAGATATCCATACAGAGATATGTATATATATCTGATAGTTGCATGGAGATCTTCATTAGGATCATGATCTTGTAACTATGTCTCCATCAAGATCATGACTTATACTTAGATCATGATTACATCTACGCCAAGATTATGAATTAATATGTATGCTGAGAATATGTCATTGTGTGATCACCAAGATCCTTCTCATCATACATATGTCGAGGCTACTAGGAGACATATCTGAGCCCTTTTTTGTGGAATCTGAGGCTGCTTTTGTGATTACTACATTGGTAGGCTGAGATAGTGATCACCGAGACTGTAAGGATGTCGAGACTTCATCCACCGAGACTGTGGGGAGGCCAAAACTTCATCTCTATGGTACCCATCCATAAAATACAGAGATACTTGTCCGAAAATTCTACCTTCTGTGGTGACCCTAGCCACATATATATAGTGGTTCGATCCTCCTATTACGCTGACATGACAATGTTAAGAGATGTGTATATTCATGTCAGCCGACATGATCTTCCTTTGTTATTGTTTGGAGCTTGACTTCTTCAAGAAGGATTGTGCTTCTCTTTGGAGGGCTTCCAGACATTTCTATGGACTTGTATACATTAAACATAGGCTCAAGAAGAGCTCTTCATACATGACATTGGCTCTTTGACTCAATAATAAATCCTAAGGCTCTCAATGGGAGCCACAACAAATAAACCTCTTGCTCATGAAACCCATGTAGCAAGGCATGCAAAAATAATTGTATTCCTTTTATTTCATCATTTACAAAGATCATGTCATTATGAAGACCGAACCTAGTTACCCTGTCTTCAACAATTCTTATCATCAAACAACTACCAAAACATGAAGATCAACAGTACACAAGGACACAATATGTAGGCTGCTAGACAGGGCCAAAACATCTCCTAGAGAGGAAAACCCACAAAATCTCTTCTCTTCTTATAGATTCTTCAAACGACAAATTCCAAGACCAAGTCAAACCTTCTGGAGAATGTGTTGCTTCTTACCAAGTCAAACCAAGTCAAATCTCTTCCAATTGCAAAACTTCAACCCCCAGCTTCAGATTGTCAGCCCTCACTATAGTTCTGGGATTTTTGGCGCCTGCAACAGCTACAATTTTCACACGTGTGGGAGAATTTAAGGCTTCTAAGGCTTTCTCCTTCCTTCCCTTGGGTTGCTTCCTCTTCTAGGACTTGTAGGAGACCAAATGGACTTCTCTTCTACCAATTTCGACCCTTCCCTTGCAACTTGAAAACTCTAGCCTTGATGCTAAAGAAACCCTAGCCTTCCTTTGCACATGTGAGAGAGTAAGAGTGTAAAAATCAGAAAATTTGACTTCCTTCTTCCTTCTACTCCTTCGCTTGTCGCCTTCTTCTTGTCCTTCGCTTCCTTGATGAGTAAATAAGTGAGTGATCAAATGAGATCAAATGGTCTCTTATATATAGCCCTTACAAGAGTACAAACTGCCCTAATTAGGCCGACTTCTCCATTGTCACACACACTTGATCTTGAAGGGGTAATTTGACACTTTTGACTCAAAAATAATTCTTTTGACATGTTACAAGATGCCTAATGGGGCCTTTTATATATGACAATGATTCTTTGACTTATTGACTCTATGACAAAACCTAGAAGCACTCAATGGGTGCTTTAACCTAAAATAAATTGACCTTGAGCATGAAACCAATGCTATAAAAAATAATAATAGTAATTTTCTTTTCAGTATACAATATACAAGAATCAAGAGTACATATGAAGACCGAAGCTAGTTACATATTTCAACACTTAGACTATCTCAAAGCTCAGACTACCTTTAATTCGCCTTTAGATCAATCATTAAGAAATTGAACAATGCCTCAAAAAAGACAAAATCACATCAGTGAATAGCCACATATGTCGAACCAAAACAAAGATAAATTTAACTCTCATCAATGCTTTTCATGTGTCTTCACTCCTCCTTTTGAAGTCTTGGTCTGCTTCAAAATTTTCTTGCCTCAGATGCTCCAAGTTGATACTCAAAATGCCCATGGCTAGGGCATATTTATATCGATTAAAGACGCCTATTATCGAGCCAAGTTGATCTTAGATGTATCTCATGGTTTCGGTTGGTCAGACTTCATATAGTCACATTCAAAAAATAATTTCTCCTCAACTGTGAGGAGTTGGAAGGCAAGCCATGGCTTATTGGAAATGTCTCGACGAGCACTACAAGATTTTTTAATCCATTCTTGTGTTTTCTTTGATCCAATCCACCAAAATCTTGAATTACTTCCAAGGCTGCTTATGGCACTTTGACATTAATGACAACTTTCTTCTAACATAAACTTGATGAGATTGCAGATGAACTTCGGAAATAATATTTCTTTTGACATTCATTAATGTTTTTCCCCATGAAGGCCATGGATGAGATCTTCAGCAAGTTCCAGAAGTTCAAGGCTCGGGTAGAAATATTGACAGGGAAGAAGGTCAAGGTTTTGAAGTCAACTAGTGGAGGAGTGTATACTTCCAAGGACATCAATGATTTTTTGCTAGGAGGCAAGGATCAAGTGAAAGTTGATAGTTCCCTACAACCCTCAACAATTTCTTCCTTAATCAAGAGATAAGTACTTCCAATCACAATTTTTCTCCTTTGATTTTTTGGTCAGCCTCCTATCCTTTTATTTTGGTATGCTTTGGATATCAGAAAATTACTGCTTGGTTATGATTTTTTCCTTCTGTGAAAAAGGGAGCATCCAAGATTGCAACAGGAGGATTTGCTTCAATGTCAAAGAGAGCACCATGTGTTGAGGTACCTGCATGGTACAATTAGATATGGTTTGAGACATGGTGCAGAAGAGAGCAGTGAAGCTCTAGTACATATCCACAGACGAGCAAATTGTAGGCGTTCTAACCAAGCCTTTGTCTAGAGAAAAGTTTGTATACTTCATAGACAAGCTTGGCATGATGCAAAATTTCTCCCTCGTTGAGAGGGATTGTTGATGTCTTTGCAGGATTGGGTAGACATTCTCCCACGGGATCATGCTGATTTGACTAGGGGAGAATGATACATTCACTCATTAGGCCACGTTGATTTGGTTAGGGGTGAATGGCATGTTGATTTGGGGTAGCATCAGATGTGCTCTAAGCCTCAAATTTTGTAGGGAGGCTTGGGCATAAGTATTCCAAAGAACCTGCTTGGGCATAAGTATTCCAAAGAACCCAGAAAGTGTCTTGGGAAATTTCACCCGTAAGTGATTTTATTAAAATAATTAATACTTTTAATGAGGACCCTAAGTCTAAACTTATGAAAATTAAAATATTCATGGGTATTAATCTAATCAGGGGTGAAACTTCTAGAAAAAGCCATGGATCAAGCCAAAACGATCTGAGCCTTTGATTAAGATTTAATCTAGGCCATTGGTTGTCCAACAGGAAGATATAAGAAGGGACTTGAGGGTCATTTGGAAAACACAGAGAGAGATTGAGAAAATCGATTTTCTGAAGAGAGAAGTTCTTAGAAGGAAAATTGATTGAGGAGATCTTGCAACAAAGGGGCAGTGAGAATCCAGAAGAAAAAATTTCTAGAGAGTATGAGGCAGGGGGAGAACAAAAAGACGTCTAGAGGAAGGCTAATGTTGGCCCACACAATGCTGATATAGAGGCAGCGCAGTCCTTGAGGGGAAGTCGATTTTCCTACTCAAGGAAATCGAAATTCAGTTTTCGAAAGCCAGGGTGTGAGTCTAGGGGGCAGATGGTCAATTTCTCAGCTAGAAGAGGATCCATAGGAGAGGCAGCGTAATACCCAAGAGGGGTGACACAGAAACTACCCAGAGTGATGCAGTTCTGCGCAGAGGCCACGCAGAGGGTGATGCAGAGCCTCCAAAGCAGCAGGATCAGTCACTGATTCTCCGGTGACAATTTGAGATCATTTCATTAGTCTTTTGTTCATTATTCTCTTTGTATCGGATTTCTAGTTTAGCATCCTAGAATTGTACTCAGATTTTCTCCTACATAATAATAAAACCCTCAAAGTTGTTGCACCCGTTTTCCCGCATTGGTTTTTCTGGGGACTTTTTGTCCAAAAATAATTGTGTCCTATGTGTTTCTATTTCCTTGCTCAATTTCTATGTTTCAGAATCAAGTTTAATTGGTGTAGGTTGCTTTAGTAATTTGCTTCAATATTTCATGAAGAAATCTAAAATAAGTTTGTAGCTTAATTTACAATCTAGGAGAAGTAGATTCAGCTGGTTGCGGTGGGATTCCAGAGATTGTTAGATCTAGGAATTTTCACATGGTATCAAAGCGGTTGATGTGAAACAATGGGAAGAGAAAATCTAGCACTAAAGCAAGGGCCAACTTGTTGCAGCGAGCAGCAATTCGAATCCCTGAGGGATTACACAGTTCTAAGCCAGGAGGGTTGTATTTTCGTGGGTGTCTCTCTTTGAATGAGCCGACAGAGAGGTAAGACTTCCAGATCAAAAATTTGTCGAGGCAGAGGGATACCAGAGCCACGCAAAGCTAGAGGGACGCAATTTTCTGCAAGCTGAGTGTTGGGCAAAAAAGTCATCAGGAGAAGGAAGCAGATCACATAGTGAGGGAATACTTCCTCCGTGATTTCTTGCCGAGGAAATCAGTGTTTCTCATTTGTTGAGCAGCAGAGGAGCATCAACTTGCTAGCTCCATCGAGGAGTACGTAAGATAGCCTAGGAGCTATGCAGTAGGGAGAAAGAGGGATTTGTTCGACAGTTTTCGGAGGAAATGGAAACTAGCGGCTTGAGGGATCAGGATAAGTTGGATGGGGCTTCCAACTATGCCATCTGGAAGGCTAGAATGACTTTCCTTCTAGATGAGCATGCCCTCAAGATGTATGTTGATAATGTGGTAGTTGTCCCAGCAGATGCAAATCGGTTGAAGAAGTACAAAACTGAGATGGCTAAGGCGAAGAGGATGATCCTGGATGGAGTCAAGGATCACGTGGTGTGCCACGTTGCAAGCAAAGGAACCTCTAGGGAGATGTGGGATGCCTTGGCCACATTATATCAGGGATCTTCCGAGCAACAGAAGATGTACTTAGAGCATAAGTTGAGATATGCTCAGATGCAGAAGGGAGAACGTGTGGATTCGTTCCTCACGAAACTGAAGGAGAACCGTGATGAGCTGTCAGTTGCAGGACATACACCTCAGGATTCAAAGTTAGTGAGACTGGCTCTAAATTTCATCTCGAATGAGTGGCAAATCTTTGTCCAGAGTATCCTCGGCAGAGTAGCATTTCCAAATTGGGATGAGATGTGGGCAACTCTGAAACAAGAAGAGCTGAGGAGAGCCCTGCTTAAGGTCAAACTTGATGGGAGTAGCAGTAGCAGTGGGTCGAAGCCCATAGTAGAGGAGGAGGATAACGTAACCCTTGCATCGAAGGGACAACAGGGGCAACAAAGACGAGAGAAGGACGTCTCCAAGGTGAAGTGCTTCAAATGTGACGAGATGGACCACTATGCATCCCAGTGTCCTTTGAAGAAAAAGGACAAGGATGTGAAGCATGATCCTAAGGTTGCAGCTGCAATGATTGAATAGGAGGAAGAGTTTGTCATGATAGAGAAGATACCTCCAGGAGGGAGGTGGGCTAATATAGAATTGTAGTTCGATAGAGCTACAAATGGGCAAGATCCTTAAGGAGCCCACCTCTTGGATCATAACCTTGCTACGGGAGTCCATGATCAATAATAGTGGGATGGTGGAGTTTCAGTTAATGCCATGGAGTGTTGATTCGACAGATGCAGTGGTTAGTAGTGCCAGAATGTGAGCAGCGCAGTGCAGAGAGGCAACAGTGCGTGGAGGTACATACTTGTCCAGTTTTGGGTGTTTTCAGTGGCTTCTCTCAGCAACTGAGTTGCAGTACGGATGCAATGTTAGCAGTGGTAGTGCTAGCAGCAATGCAGATGCAGTGTTTGAGAGGGAGTTGCAGTATAGATGTAGCGTTGACAGTGGCAGTGTCAAAAGCAACAGTACAGTAGTAGCAGCAGTGCAGTGGTTGATGGACAACATGTTAGGCATCAGCAGCGCATGGGACAATGCTTAAGAGTCAGAGCAGTATCCAGTAGCAATGTATTGCTAGAGCACATTCCTCGCTAAGAGTGAGTGTTGATTTGGGGTAGCATCAGATGTGCTCTAAGCCTCAAATTTTGTAGGGAGGCTTGGGCACAGGTATTCCAAAGAACCCAAAAAGCGCTTTGGGAAATTTCACCCATAAGTGACTTTATTAAAATAATTAATATTTTTAATGACGACCCTAAGTCTAAAGTTAGGAAAATTAAAATATTAATGGGTATTAATCTAATCAAGGGTGAAACTTCTAGAAAAAGCCAAGTATCAAGCCAAAATGACATAAGCCTTTGATTAAGATTTAATCTAGGTCATTGGTTGTCCAACAAGAAGATATAAGAAGGGGCTTGAGGGTCATTTGGAAAACACACAGAGATTGAGAAAATCGATTTTCTGAAGTGAGAAGTTCTCAGGAGGAAAATCGATTGAGGAGATCTTGCAACAGAGGGGCAGTGAGAATCTGGAAGAAGGAATTTCTGGAGAGCATGAGGCATAGGGAGAACAGAAAGACATCTAGAGGAAGGCTGACGTTGGCCCATACAGTGTTGACGAAGAGGCAGCACAATCCTTGAGGGGAAGTCGAGTTTCTCGCTGAGGGAAGTCGAAATTCAGTTGCCAGAAGCTAGGGTGTGATTCTGGGAGGCAGAAGGTCGATTTCTTAGCCAGCAGAGGATCCAAAGGAGAGGCAGTGTAATACCCAAGGGGGGTGACACAAAAACTGCCTAGAGTGACACAGTTCTACGTAGAGGCCGTGCAAAGGGTGATGCAGAGCCTCCAGAGCAACAAGATCAGTCATTGATTCTCCAGTGACAAGCTGAGATCATTTCACCAGTCTTTTGTTTAGTATTCTCTCTGTATCGGATTGCTAGTTGAGCATCCTAGAATTGTACTCATATTTTCTCCTGCATAATAATAAAACCCTTAGAGTTGTTGCATTGGCTTTCCTGCACTGGATTTTTCTGGGGACTTTTTGTCCAAAAATAATTGTGTCTTATGTGTTTATATTTCCTTGCTTGGTTTCTATGTTTCAGAATCATATTTAATTGGTGTACGCTGCTTCAATAATTTGCTTCGATATTTCATGAAGAAATATGAAATAAGTTTGTAACTTAATTTACAATCTAAGAGAAGTAGATTCAACTAGTTGCAGTAGGATTCCCGAGATTGTTAGATCTAGGAATTGTAGCATTTTCTCTACAAATCAGCTAGCTCACTAATATCACGTAGAAATTTCACCTGCAAATCCAACTAATATATGCAATGTACTAAAGCATAATACTAGATCTACATCTACCATAAACTTAGCAGAAGCTTAATTGAACATGAGCAACATCAAGCATGAACAGATATCACTGAGAATGAGAAGTAATAAACCATAACACAGAAGATATAACCTGGGGAAAGCACCAGCCTAAAACCCCATCTCTGTATTATCAATCAAGTGGAAATCCTCAACAACATACAAAAAGAATCAGCTCAAAATCTATCCTGCTCTCTCTGTACTCTAATGATGTAGCTCATTGACTACCTAGGCCTGTATATATAGGATGCACAAGTCCTCCAAGCTCCTATTTCCTTGTGTAGTTTTGATTGGGGTCCAATGTCATAACATGTGTGAATTGGCCATATCATACTTGTTGTAACCTCGAGTCCAACTACGCAATCCATAAGGAATAATATTCATTCTGCATGCAAGGAATATTCACAAGGAATATCGTAGCAATTGATAGTACATTGTCCCTCCATCTGATCTCAATTGGGTCTCTGTCTGAACTGACATGCATGAGTTTTCCATGAGTGAATACTCAATTATCTGAAATACAGTAGTTACATGCATGCAAGCATTAACTAACTGAACTCTCATTAATTTAACAAACTGTTAAATTAATCTAACTGGACTTAACTCAGTTAACTGAACCAACTAATTACAACTCATCCTCATCCTTTCACTAATAGTTAAATCCCTCAATCAAAGGATAAATTGTTGCATGTCCTCACATAAACTTCAAGTTCATAATTCCTTAACTAATTAACTCAAACTGAATTAATTAATTAATTTACAAACTGTTGTTAATATCAAATTCGAATTTTACTTCCTATTTCTAGTCCAGGAACTGACTAAAATAGGAATTCACACTGAACTGCTAAAAATAGAACTTCTATTTTTAGCACTTCCATTTTTCATTCCCTGTTGCCCAATCCAGCACTGATACCCAAACTGTGATTTTTAGTGCTATTTTTAGCAATTTCTTGTTGCCATTTCCCAACACTCCCTCTCAACAAGAAAGGCTTCCTCTCAAACCCAATCTTGTACCTTCAGAATGTTCTGCATGCAACACATCTACCAAGTGTGGTTGCTCCAGCAACTCTCGGAACAAAAAAACTCCCAACTGACCTCTCTATTGGGCTAGAAACATATTCTGATGCTGAAGCTCTACCTGCTGCTGATAAGTGCTCCCTCTCTGACCTCTGCGCTACTACAACATCTCCATGCATCTTGCACCATTGCACACATCTCTGTGCTACCCTGCACTGTGCAACACACTTGTGCCTCTCGCATTGTTGCAGACTCCTAGCTCTGCGCTATTCTGGGATTCCTTGCATTGTAGCTCTCTCTGCCGCTCCATTCGCATCTGTCTCTACCCAATCAGTCAATTTTGCTACTCCTTGTCGGGGCTCTCGTAGAAAATTCGAATAAAAAAGGTTGGGTACCTCAAGGATCCTGCCCCCCCTCCTTGGGACGATCACTCCACATCGCCCCACCTCCTACCTGGAGGTATGGCTGCATGTGATCCCTTAGCCCACCTGGCTCGAAGTTTCCCCCTACTAGAGGTCTCTACATGAGTAGATGTCTCTACTCAATCTCCTCTCAGCTTCTCTAGTTGTGGTTGCTCCACAACCTCCTGAAGTTGCTGCACCAACTGTGGCTCCTCCACAATTGTCTGAGACTTCTTCTGGCGCTGCATGTTGAGAGGTAATATACTCTCCCTCTCAACCACCAAGTCTCCATCAGTTGCCTTACTGCTCAAGGCTTTGCATGCATCTTGAACCTCAAGAGCATACAGGTTCTTGACCCGTGAACCAATCTGCTTCACCTGTCTAGTGATGATGTGTCTAAGGAAAACCTTTCCCTTACTGAAGACTACATCATAGCCTCTGCCCTCCAACATCGCGATCGACACCAAGTTTCTCTTCAGTCCTGGTACATACTTGACATTGGTTAAGGTAAGGCGAGCTCCATGCTCCCTCTAAAAAATGACCGTGCCTACACCTGAGACACTATACTTTTCATCATTACCCATCGTTATGAGTACCTGGAGGTCCTTCTCCTCCAAGGTACTGAACAAACTCTTGTCGTCGGTCATGTGGAAAGAAGCTCACTGTCAAGAAACCAACCATTTCCCACCATGGATGAAACCATGCATGCGAAGAGTGTGAAACCCAACTCGAACTGTGAAGCAAGTGCCTCACCTTCAGATCCTTCCTCGGATCCCTTCTTAGATTTCCTCAGTGGACAATTTGTAACAAAATGGCCCACCTCATGACAACAAAAGCATCACACTTTCGATTTGTCAAACTTCTTCCCACCATGGGAAGAACTGGACTCGGAAAGAGAAACCTTCTCCTTCCCCTTCTTTGCTTTACTCGCTAAGGCACAATTCTCTTCATCCTCCATGGATGAAGAACCGTCTTTGGTGCTTCTTCTTATCTCCTCCTGCATCAAATCCGACCAAAGTGGTTCCCAATCTGTCAGTTTCTCTCTTCCATTAACCGAGTCCTGGTAGCTATGCCAACTCTTAGGAAGACCGAGGAGTGCAAGACTCACCATGTCATCATCAGCTGTCACGATCCCTACACTTCCAAGCTCATCCCTACATGAGGTGAGCCTGTTCAGATACATAGAGATCGTGTCATCCTTTTCACACTTGATCTTTCTAAGTTTGTCCTTCAGTGCCAGCTTCCTCTGATCATTGCTATTCTGATAAAGATCTTTCAATGTTTTTCACATCGAAAACGGAGTCTCCTTGCTATGGAGGCTTGAGACAATGTGATCTCGAACTCCCTCTAGGAGGATTCTCCTAGCTCTAGCCACACACTTCTTCCATTCTGCCAGTTGAGTAGCATCAGTTGGATTTTGGACTTCCTGATCAATGAAGTCCTTTAGACCATTATCTTCTAATACTGCCTCCATGCGATCTTTCAAGGCTATATAATTCGAACTACCATCAAGGGCATATTCGAGTCTCAAACCATAGAACGCCATCGATGAAATAGATGTAATAAGAACTCAATTCAATATTCAGAAACCACAAACTTCAACTTCTTCCTTCTTGTATATTGTTCTCCCTTGATCACCGGTGCTCTGATACCATGTAGAATTTTCTCTACAAATCAGCTAGCTCACTGATATCATGTAGAAATTTCACCTGCAAATCCAACTGATATATGCAATGTACTAAAGCATAATACTAGATCTACATCTACCATAAACTTAGCGGAAGCTTAATTGAACATGAGCAACGTCAAGCATGAATAGATATAACTGAGAATGAGAAGTGATCAACCATAACACAGAAGATATAACCTAGGGAAAACACCAGCCTAAAACCCCATCTTTGTATATCAATCAAGTGGAAATCCTCAACAACATACAAAAAGAATCAGCTCAAAAGCTATCCTGCTCTCTCTGTACTCCGATGATGTAGCTCATGGACTACCTAGGCCTGTATCTACAGGCTGCACAAGTCCTCCAAGCTCCTATTTCCTTGCGCAGTTTTGATTGGGGTCCAATGTCATAACATGTGTGAATTGGCCATATCATACCTATTGTAACCTCAGGTCCAACTACGCAATCCATAAGGAATAATATTCCTTCTGCATGCAAGGAATATTCACAAGGAATATCCTAGCAACTGATAGTACACTGTCCCTCCATTTGATCTCAACTAGGTCTCTGTCTGAACTGACATGCATGAGTTATCCATGAGTGAATACTTAGTTATCTGAAATACAATAATTACATGCATGCAAGCATTAACTAACTGAACTCTCATTAATTTAACAAACTGTTAAATTAATCTAACTTGACTTGACTCAGTTAACTGAGCCAACTAATTACAATTCATCCTCATCCTTTAACTGATAGTTAAATCCCTCAACCAAAGGAGAAATCGTTGCATGTCCTCACATAGACTTCAAGTTCATAATTCCTTAACTAATTAACACAAACTGAATTAATTAATTAATTTACAAACTGCTGTTAATATCAAATTCGAATTTTGCTTCCTATTTCTAGTCTAGGGACTGACTAAAATAGGAATCCACATTGAACTGCTAAAAATAGAACTTCTATTTTTAGCACTTCCATTTTTCATTCCCTGTTGCCCAATTCAACACTGATGCCCAAACTGCTATTTTTAGCAATTTCTTGTTGCCATTTTTCAACAGGAATTTTCACATGGCCCGGATTATTGATGCTTACAAGATTGAGGCAGACTTTCTCCCATACAACCATGATGATTTGACTAAGGTCATGCTAATTTCGATAGGGGAGATTGATACATTTACCCATGAAGCCATGCTAATTTGGCTAGGAGTGAATGGCCCAGGACAATCGCAACATAGGGCAGGCATTCTTCCATTAGAGCCATGTTGATTTGGCATCCATAGAGTCATGCTGATTTGACAAGGGAAGAATGGAATTCACCTACGAAGCCATGCTGATTTGGCAAGGCCATGCCAATTTGGCCAGAGGGGTGAATGGCCCAGGGAAAACCTTCTTTTGAGAAGCCATGTTGATTTGGTTGGGTCATGTTGATTTGACCAGGGGAGATGAATACATTTACCTAAGAAGCCATGTTGATTTAGCCAAGGGTAAATGGCCCACGTATTCAGATTGTCTGCTCCAAGATGGAATGATCTATATCTATAAACGTGCATGTGAGACACAACATCACCATAGCAAGCCCATGGACTTTTCTTGTGGAGGAAAGATTTCAAATTAAGGGAAATATGTTTTCAACGAAGGAGAATACCTCCCTCGCTAAGAGGGAATGTTCATTTGTGTGTAGCATTGGGAGGTATTACTGTATGGCTAAATGGTTTTCAAGTTGGCCTAGAAGAATTATAAAAAATTTAATATTTGAAGTGACAAGTTGGCTCAGCCTATGAAGGGGTGTGTCCCTTGGGTTATTTCACCTCATTCGCCAAGTATAAATAGAGGGCGTGATGTCTAATTTTCTCCATTAGGCAAGAGTAAGTTTCTTCTCTCTCTTCATCATTTCTCTTATCCTTCTTGGACAACCACAAGTGTGGAGCAAGAAGGTTGCAAAAGCAATAAGGCCCCAAGTGTCGCAGAAAGGCCCCAAGAACCGCAAGGAGGACACATGAGCCGCAAGGACATAGGAAGGCCCTTGTTGTAGGGGAAAAGGGTTTAAGAAGGGATAAATGGGTTGACCTTAAAGGGAAGAAGGTTGCCCAAGTTTGACTGGTATCTTGACTTAGATATGGGCTCATATTTCTAGACAAATATCTGATTTGTAAACCTTGCTAAAGAATATTCTCCTAAGAAAAGTTGCTAGGTTTTCTCCTAAGTTTGGTTTTCTCGGGGTATAATTATTGTCTCTATTCTACATGACTATCTTTCTATGATCTTTACTATTTCCGCTTCATTTATTATTGAGATTTTCTTAAGAGGACACAAGGTTGAAGAAAGGCTAAAGGGGTTGACCTTAAAGGGCGGAAGGTTGCCCAAGTTTGATTGGTATTTTGACTTAGATATGGGCGCATATTTCTAGACAAATATCTGATTTGTAAACCTTGCTAAAGAATATTCTCCTAAGAAAAGTTGTTACGTTTTCTTCCAAAGTTGGGTTTCTAAAGGTAAAATTATTGTCTCTATTGTGCATGACTATCTTTCTATGATCTTTACTATTTTCGCTTCATTTAATGTTGAAATTTTCTAAAGTGTAATTATTTAATGATATTGGCATAAAATCATTAGGAAATCATTATCTTGCATAAAATTGTATCTATTGCACTCTTGCATAGAAAATTCAACAAAATGTGGGTTCCAAAGTAGCTTTACTAGATCAAGCATGCTGCACACAGCAACATCAAAAATTTCATCCCAAACTAAAGCAACACCATGGGTTTCTCTTTCTATCATTCACATTACCTTCTCCATTTAGGTTTGGCAAACCCTGCAGCTTCACTTCACCATCTCCAAGATATCTGAAACCATACTCCATTGTGCCCCTCAAATACATAAGCACATGTTTTTCTACAACTCAATGCCCTTGGCTTGGCACCACCATGAATTGATTAAAGGTGTTCACTAGAAAGCAGACATGGGACTCCTTCCCATTTATCTCAATGCCCTCTGGTTGTTCTATGTACACTTCTTCCTCAATGATCCCATCAAGGAAGGTTGTCTTCACATCCATATGATGTATCCTCCATCCCATAAATGAAAGCAAGGACATAACTACTCTAGTGTACCTGCCTATTAGAGAAAATGTCTCCTCGTAATCCATAAAACTTTTACCTCAAACCTTGAGATGTTATTGTGGTTTAGTACGAAGCAAACTTCCATGGAACTTAGCTCTACAATGACAAAATACATGGCAACTAATAGTGGATGTTGTGAGGCCATTTCACTTCGCAAGTTACTCACGAAATTTTTAATCAAAGCCAAATCCCACGATGATTTACTATGGTAATCAAAGTTGTATCACACTCTTTCAGAATCCAGTGTTTCATGATAGGTCCAGGCATATTAAGGTCAAATATCAGTTCATACGAGACAAGGTTCATAAGGGGGTAGGGAAGCTCCAACATATGTTCCTATCTACCAAATCAAGAATAATGCATCATCTAGAATTTGTTCATAGTCAAGTGCCTGCTTTCGGGTGGTAGGAGCAAAAGTGATTTGATCGGTGGATGCGGGTCGAGTCAATGCTGCTATCTGGTTCAGCCTTAAGGATAGAGAGGTGGGTCGAGTGTCTCGCTGGATCTCGAAGCAGTCATCGGAGGCCAGAGTCCCTCTTCCACTCAGAAGGGGGAAATATAAATCAGTAGACAAATTCAAATTTAGAACCACAAGAATGGCCAAGGGTTTACAATCAATCATCTAAAATCTCTTCAAAGTCTCTACTATGTAATTCCCTTGTACAAGGAAGATTGCCCATGTACCCCTTCAAACTTGTAAACCTATAAAGTAATGGATAGGATTTATATTCATCATATCAAATTCATTGTCTAGCTTGTTCTTACACCAGGCAATGAACATCAAAACTACCTATAAGGATGAAAACATCTACATACAAGATCAAGACAACTAGATTAGAATTAGATTTAGGATTTGCAGTAGTCTTAGTTAAACTTAAATTTAGCACGAACTCATCAATCCTCAAGTACCATGCACAGTGTGCATGATTTAGCCCATTAAGGACATTCTTTAACCTACACATGAGTATCTTGCTCATGCACCTCAAAGCCCCTTAGTTAATTGTTGGATACTTCCTCCTCAATCAAACCATTAATGTCAACACCCTCACTTTGGGAAAATCCTCTTTATTGAATATGACCTTGTACTTTTCTATGCTACCATAAACCACATGCTTTACCTTGTACAACAACTTGGAATTTATCACAAATTTCCATTCAAGCCTTGGAACGATATCCCAAACAACATTTTTCAAGATGGAGTTATACACTTCTATCATAGCATCCTACCATACTTTCTCCACAATGGGTTTCTCCTAACTAGAAGCCTCTAAATCAATAATACAACAACATCAATGCAACACTACTATGAAATTTCTTATGAGCATGACTCACCTGAAAAAGAAGTCTTTAGTGCTCCTACTTGATCTTGTGCCTCCTACGAACTCTAGGTAACCATCTTTGCAACTTTGTTGAACTAGAAGGTAAAGTGGTTTTCATTCCTTCATTGGAACTTTGTTGATTTAAATTGGATATTTCCTTCTCTTTCATATCAGCACCTAAAACAACAAGCCTTCCTCCCTACTCAACCTCCATAGGAGAGGCTCCTAAGACTTAGAAGACCCGTGCATCCTCGTCAAATTTCACATCTACCTTCCACTATGATGGATGATAGACCCAGTGATACTTGGAGGACTCACTATAACCAACAAATATACCTTTCATGCTAGAAGCTTAAAATTTACATATATTCTCATCAAGCATATGAATATACACAAAAAGACCAAATACACAAAAGTGTGATACTTGATGTTTCTTACCTATAAAAACTTCTTCTCATGTCTTGCCCTTCAAAATCTTGTGAGGACAATTGTTTAAGGTGTAGATGATTGTACTAAATGTCTCTACACAAAGACAAATAGGCAAATCTAGATCATGGATCATATCCTTGACTATCTCTATAATGGACCTATTCTTGCTATTGTCAACCCCATTTACTCCCTCTTGATCCTTGCTTCCTTGCAAAAGGCATCAAAGTCTTTGGAGGTGTACCCTTAATCATTGTCAAATCTCAACACCTTAAATCTTTTCCCTATATAATTCTCCACAAAAGATTAAGCCTCTTTGAACTTACTATAGGCTTCATACTTCATCTTCATAAAGTAAATCTAGGCTTTCCTTGAATAATCATCAAGGAAAGAAACATAGTAAATGTCTCTTGTCAATGAAGCTTAAGGCATTGTCCACATGCACTTGGATGGATGAAATCAAGAATCCCTTATGATATATGTGCATGCTTGTCGAGCACAAGCCCATGTATTCTCGACCTTTAAGTCCCACAATCATTGCACCATGTCCGTCAAGACAAGTCGTGCTCCATTATACAAGTGCCTAAATCTCTTGGACCAAAGCTCACACAATTTGTCATTATCATGCTCTAAATTTTCATGTTTGATTGGAGAAGCAATCAACTTGTAAAAGTTTGCTTCTCATATACAACTTGCCAACACTTGACCAACATCCTCGACGTAATCTCTAATAATAATTTGTTGTCATGTGATTCAATGGCACATTCCTAGAAGAATCAATGTACTCTAGCACATGAAAATGTTTTGCTTCCTTGGTCTCATCCCTTAGGTGGATGTATCCAAGTTGAGCATTGAAATGGCAAACACTTTGGCAAGATTAAGTGTGTATTTTTAGTTGCCCCCTTCAACAATATGCCTCGCAGAAGTTATGTTTTTTCAATCAATGTCATGCACTAGCCCTATCCTCAATGCGCTTTCGACATCCACAAATCTAGAGGACATGCAGGTTTAGTGGATACAGTGGTTATATTTTTTTCAATCAATGTCATGCACTACGCATGTCCTCAATGCACTTTCGATGTTCACAAATCCAAAGGACATGTGGGTTAATCAACTACATAGAGTGTGCTACGTTTTGCTCTCCCGCGTGTTGTAATATTTTTTGTGGTTGGTTATTTACCAAAGGCTCCCCTCCAAAGCCAAGTTGGCAAACAGTGGGCTTTCTTATGGTCTCTTTCCTATATGCCAATACTATGAATCAATGAAGCACATGTTTTCAAAGTGTCCCTTTGTGAAGAATGTTTGGAAAAATGTTTGGAATTAGTGTTTAGTTCTTCTCAAAGGAAATATTCAACAGTGGGAAGCTCTACTTAGAGATTCCAACTATTTGGTTCACTCCTATTTCATTGGTATTTGGCATTATTTTAGGATCTCTGCTTTTTGTACCTTTCAGAAGATCTGATGTAGATATGTTTTGATAACAAGGTCAATTCTTCATCTACTTCCTATAAAATGTGGAAGATGAGGTACACAGTGGTAGAATGCGACAACATATTATGAATTTATGTCCACTTTAGTAGTAATAAGGAGTAGAATATAAGCTCCATCATATATACCCTTTTGGTACATCCTTTGTTGATGTGAATGATTTTGTACATGCGACATATTTTCAAATAAAGATAAATTTGTTGATCACAAAACTCAACCACAAATCTAAGATCAATAATGGCCAAAGCTAAAAGAAGATTCTTTGTCAAACCAAGAAGACACAAAACATAAAACTCGAGCATTGCCTAATGGATTATGGAAAGAAATAAGCACATTTTGATATTTGGATAAGTGGCATGCTCGCCCAACTCCACCTATATGCCAACCTCTTATTGTTGAATTTTATTGAAAGCCTTCTTGTTGAAGGTCATGATTTTGAATGCTCCATTGCATACATATCACCCTACACTAGAGAGGTTTTTAGTGGAAAGGTACCAAACCATGGGACAAAATGGTCTCAAGCCTAGATGCTTACTCACCCACTCCAATGGAATCTATTGCAATCCTTGCACACTTCCTTTGTTCTTGTTGCTTTCCCTTCCTTTTTTCTTCCTAGGACATTGAGATGCATAGTGACACAACTTATGGCACTTAAAGCAATTCACTTAACTCAAGTGTTTATTCCCCTAGGTCTAAGAACCTAAATCTTACTTCTTTCCCTTGCTTAGGTCTACCTTTCTTT
Organism: Pinus taeda; assembly: GCA_000404065.3. Classification (NCBI taxonomy): domain Eukaryota; kingdom Viridiplantae; phylum Streptophyta; class Pinopsida; order Pinales; family Pinaceae; genus Pinus; species Pinus taeda. The sequence continues at coordinate 81,425 of APFE031544137.1, forward strand.
CCTCCTCTCCTCAACTTACCAATGAAGGCTAGGTTATAAAATTATCTCTGACCTTATCTCCTCCTCGATTAAATCATCCCAAGCTTCTCAAAGATGGGCAATTTTTCATAACCATAGAGGTCGTGCATAAATTGTCCCCAATGTGAGAAGAAACCATTTTGTCTTAAGGGTATTATCTCCTCATCTGTGAACTTCAAACTTGTAACAACCTAAGAAACCAGATTCGTAGAAAACCCGCGTCGTGTCCTGAATCCGACGAATCGAACACGATTCACTGGGACATGTGACCTCCAAACATGTCTGAGCATGTTCGAGGAGTGTGCCTAGCGTGTCCCGATTTAGGGACACATGTCCCCTGGAAATGCGTGTTGCGCGACCCATAAAGCCTAGTTTTGGCTCATTTCTCCTTCATTATTTTCTCTCTCTTGTTGTGGGTGTGTGGAAGCGACTAGCAAAGGGCTTGGGAGCATTTTGGAAGCATTTTGTGGGCGATTCAAGCAACATGTAAGTACATTTTGCTTCTTCTTTTTTTCATTTTTATTACAACAGTTTGCATGTGCATTTTTTTTACAATTTTGTGCATTTTTTCTTTATATTTTTACAACATTCATGGCTCAATCAAGGGCAATAGGGAAGGGGCAAAGGAAGAGGAAGAATGTCCCCAATGGAGATGTCCCTTTTGTTCCAATTTCATCAGGTTCTGTAAGTGTCCCCTCTATTGGAAGTGGGGTTGCAACAAGGACTTCAAATGTTGAAAGAAGAATTAATCTAGAAAGATAGCAGGGTCAAGAAAACAAATATCCCTTGTGGAAGTATGTCAGAAGAGAGCAAGGGTTAAGCAACAAGTTGAAGGGAGGAGGTAATGTTGCTTGGAAATGCAACTATTGCAACAATCATTTCATGAGCACTTATTACCGTGTGAAAGCTCATTTGTTCGCTTAACCAGGTTATGGAATTGTAGCATGTACACAGATGTCTTTAGCTAAGAGGAAAGAATTGGAAAAAGAGGCCAATGTTGGTGTGGAAAAGGTGGTTGCATCATCTACAAAAAAACAAGAATGATGATCCCCTTCCATTCTTGAGGAAAATCAACAACAAATTTCCATTTAACAGTTTGGTGGGGGGGCAAGCAGCAAAAAGAAAGGCAGGAGCACTTGGTTCAATGGACAAGATTTTTCAAAAAGAGAAACGGGAAGAGCTTGATCTCACCATTGCATTATTTTTCTATCAGAACTTCATATCCTTTAATGTTGCACCATCACCTTTATTTATTGAGATGTGTTGAGCTCTAACTCAAGGAGCTCCATCAAGGTATGTGCCTCCTGAGTCAAAGAAGCTTAGAACCACATTGTTGACTAAGGCAAAGAAAGAGGTGAACAAAATGCTTGATCCTATTAAATCAACATGGACAACATCTAGGGTTAGTATTGTTTCTGATGGATGGACAGATCCAGCATACCACCCACTCATCAACTTCACAGTGTCTTCCTTGAATGGTCCAGTTTTCTTGAAATCAGTGGATGCACTTGGACAATACAATGATGCACAATGTATGAGCGAGTTGTTTAGTAAAGTTATTGAAGATGTAGGGCTTGTTGCCATCCCTTGATGAGGTGGAGGATGCCTTTGCAGAGTTTTCCACTGGCATTGGTTGATTTGCAGAATATGATGTGATTAGAGGCAGGGGGGCTTAGAAGCCATATTCTTGGTGGGTAACTCATGGGGCAACAAGCCCTCCTCTACAACAATTAGCCACGAGGCTCATATCTCGGGTGACTTCACCTGTTGTTCAGAGAGGAATTGGAGCACATATGGGAATTTGTATAGTGTCAAGAAGAGCAGGCTTGAGCAGTCCAGGGTAAAGACAATGGTGTATGTGCACGCCGACCTTTGTCTTATTTACAAGCAGGGGCCTTTGTCTTATTTACAAGCAGGGGGATTAGTGGTTGAAGGAAAAGACAAAGATGTGGGATGTTTTTCCTAATGATATGGGTTTGGACATCAGTGTTGAGTTGGCATTGGCCAACTTGGATCTTAATGAGCCAGTGCTAGAGCCTGCCACTTTTAATGATGGTGATATTATTGAGGGATCATTCTCCACACTAGCAGATACAATGATGACATTGGATACATAGGAGGAGGATGCAGTAGAGGAGAGCAGTGGTGACCATGATCATGATCATGATGACGATGATTGATGACTCATGAGCTACCTACTACCTTGTACTTGTAGTTGTTTTGTATTTGCTATTTATATTTGCCATTGGCATTGCCACTACCTATGTAACACATTTTGATTTTGATGACTTAATGAGAAAACTACAGTTTCTTGTCTTTCTCCTATTGGATCATTGAAGAATCTATCAAAATTGTATTTGTATGCATAATGTTACTTTGTAAAACTTACAAATTTTAAATTTACAATATAGAATCTAGATCTATGTTTGAATTTGTATCATGAATGAGAACTTGTGTAAGAAATATATATATATTATATATATATATATATATTATATATATATATATATAATGTGTCATGTTACGAGGGGTCGACGTGCCTGCGTCAGACACTCGAATATTTGTGTCCTGTGTGTCCCGTGACCCCGTCTCAGGTGACTTAGGTAACAACTTATTGATCTCTTGACTCGATGATCTAGCCACCATATTTGTATCACTCATGTGCACGATGGTGAGCTTATTCTTCAGAAGCAAATTTTGAGAAATATTCACTTTGATATAGAGTGATCTTGGTGTCACACATATCCTATTCCTTAACCAACTTCTCCTTTGCAATGTGAATAATCAAATGGTACCTCACACAATCAAGAATGATTCCCTTTGCTTTGGCAACCTTCTTGCTCTGCTCATTCCACTACATGGAATTGATAATAGTTGTAACCTTAGCTTCCACAAAACACCAACAATCTACTTGTTCCAACTACCTCTACAACCTACACTTCCAAGGTGTAAAATTGCAAGCACTCTCTAACTAATGGCATTCTCCAAGACCAAGATTAGTCATTCTTGTGAACTCTAGAACACACCACAATAAATAAATCAACAACCTATCATAGGTGCAAATCAACACTCCAATCACCAGAACTACATAGCCATCTCACCCATGATCCTTCACAAAACCATGTGCCTATCTAATCTTGCTAATATCCTCCAACAACTCCTTCACATAAGTAGAAACCCACTCCATACACAAATCTTAAATATTTTAGATGCACAAATCCAATACCAGGTTGTTCAAGATATGGTAAGCAAATTTGCATTCCTAACTACTAAAGCCTAATCTAGGAATCAAACCATTGATTTAATCTATTAAAACATCAAACAAAGGATGTTAGATTTGCAAACACATAAATCTAAAAAAATTAGTAGCGGAGTTGATTTACAACACTCAATTACATCTCTTTTTTATAACTCCAAAAGAATATATTACAAACATCAATTCTCTGATATGTTTAGAGAAGTCATCACATCTCTTTTATAGACTAAGAGAGGACTGGGGTTCACACCAATATTATAAAAAGTAGCCAACCCAAAATCGACCAATTCTATTGGTTCACCTCTTGGGAACACTATATCGAGTTGTAAATCAATATATATATATATATATATATATATATATATATATATATATATATATATATATATATATATAATATATATATATATTTGATTTAATTTTTAGTAAACTAGTTAATAAATCAAGTCACCAACCAATTCCAACTTAAGTTCTATATGACCCTTCATGAATTTTGAGTCCAATTCCAAACTTTAAAACATTGTTTCACATTGATATTGACTCATCCACAAGTGAGCCTATCTAGACAAGACAAAACCCTAAAATTAGGCGCCTAGAATTATGTGCCCGTCCTACATGAATAAGATTGTCTCATGCATGAACCTAAAAACTCCAAGCAGAAAGTGCCTTCTAGGAGTAGAACAACCACAAAATTTATGTGTCTCTCCTCTTTTTAAATCTAGAAAAGCATGGACCTATCTAAATCTAGAACTACTCTTAAATTGAAGAAAACCAAATCGAAATATGGCATTAATTTCTAAGGATATCAAAATCTCATTAAAGATGCAACAAGCATGCACCATAACCATAAAACTCTCCTTCATAGTTGCACCTTCATTAATTGTGCATCTACACCAACAACATTGAATGCTACATGTATTTCAAGGTTGGAAAATGAATCCACTAAACATTGTTGCACAAATATTGAGCGTTGAATATGTTTGATACACCATGGAGAAAGAGAATACATGCCAAGCAACAAGAAAACTCTAGCAATAAATATATTATTTCTACCCTTAATAACGTTACACAAGAAGAATGCTTTGATATCTATTAATACTTACACCATAAATAGGTCATAGTGTTTTATATGACATCCAAGTTCAAACTAAAATGTTGAACACTTGTGTAACTGTGTTTTCTATAACAATCAACTACTTTAAGGAATAAATGACCTCCTAAAGAAGTGATGATACTTTTGATAAGAGAGAAATAAATGAAATCTACCCACCGATCCACAATAATATAGCACCTTTCCCCAACATAGGATTGTTTCATATCCCCCATTTTCCATGTTCATCTTGAGCACTTGTTTGTCAAACAATAATGTCCTATGTTTGTTCTTTGCTAGTAAGAATGAAGGCTCTACAATTGAAGCCATTTTGAGTGCATACGTATAAAAACAAAAGTGCACAACGTAAAGGTAAAATTGCAATGCTTCCTTCAACTTCATGGACTTGAATGTTATATATTTCTATCATGGTCCTTGTAGTGGAACTCTTTTTATTGTCTTCCAAACTCCACTAGGCTCTACGAACCTATTAGACCCCTTGCATGACAATCTAATCTTATATTGGGATAAAGAAGCAAAAGACATAGTATTTTCTTAGACAGGTGCCTTTAATATCCATTTCCATTGTAACCTCCAGTGTAACTTAAATGTTTTGACCTCTTCTTTCCAAGTCATATTTGGGCATGCCTTCTTCCATGGCTATAGCCTACCAATGACCAAATGGCATAATTTCACTCTATCATAACTCACTCACTAGCATACCCAATACATCCCCCTCCCATTACATGTCGCAAATTCAAAGAGTTGGACTTACTGACATGTTGATTCACCCTACTTGTGAGTTGGACTCGTGTTAGACACATCTTATGCTAGCAAACATGAAACATCCCCTTACATATCAGAAATCCACGAATTGGACTCACCAACATGTTGATTCACCTTTCCTATGAATCTAACACATTAGACAAGACATGTGTCCCACACAAACTAGACTTGTGAGAAGGGCAAGCACTGACAATGTTGATTCACCCTACTTGTGAGTTGGACTCGTGTTAGACACATATTATGCTAAAAACCATGATATGTCCCCTTACATATCAAAAATCCATGAATCAGACTCACCAAACATGTTGATTCACCTTTCCTATGAATCTAACACACATTGGACAAGACACGTGTCCCACACAAACTAGACTTGTGAGAAGGGCAAGCACTGATAATTTAAACTTGCAAAAGAAATAAAAAAAATAAAAACGCACCAAGCACTAAAACAAAGGGGCATTTTACCCCATTTCACTCAATAGCTTTCGCAAAAACCATAACAAAGAAGGATATTGAGGAATAATGTAACGAACAAGGTTCGTATACTCAAAGGAATATTCTGATAACACTGTAACGAACAAATTTCATATACTTGGAATAAACTTCAGAATACTTCGAACACAAATACACCCATTGTAGGACAAATAATTGTATATTGAATATTGTATAAAGGAATTGATGAGATATGAAATGATTACAAATGAGAGTGAGGGTCTACTTATATACCTAGGTAGGTACTTATTCACAAAAGGTCATGTCTTTAGAGACATGCCTATTCACTATTAATTAATCATTATTTATTATTTTTATTGTTTTACATTATTTATATTATTTTACATATATTTTATTCATAACATTGTCCTCCTCTTCAAAAAGCTTTGTCCTCAAAGCTTACTGGCGAAAGGGCTTGATCTCTTTTCTTATTTCAAATATTTCCTCGTCTCAGTACTTTCATCTTCGTTGATGCAAGTCGATATGATCCTTGAGTGATAAACAAAATTGTCAGACTGAGAATGGATATGACCATCCTAGATTAATTTTCTATGGAATCTTCTGATCACTGGAATTTTAAAATAAATTGTTATCAAAGAACTGGATTCTGCAAACCTCAACGTTTTTTGGAACATAAATCTATTGTTTCCTTTCTGAATGGTTCAAATATATAGATTGATTTAGTTGTTTGCTCTTATAGTTCAGATGTCGATAAGGAGTCATTGTGGTTGGATTTTCCCTTATCATGTGTGTGGTAATTTCCTCATTTACTTCAGGTATTGTTGTTGAGTTGGCTATGGAATCATCACTCGGAATTTCCATTGTTTGAACTACAACATCTAAATATGTTTTAACTTCTATTGGTTTCTCATCTTCTTGAGATATGATATTGGTTGGATCGGTATGTATTCCCTAATCTTCAACTTAGACTGCTACAAATGGAGACTTCAATACTTCTGCTCGAGTAAGTTGTTCTAACTTCTCATTTAGTGACTTCTTGCCACGTTTAAGCTTCTTTATTTGTGTAGCTAGGGCTTAGTTATGATTCCTTAGACGTAAAAGCTCTTCCCTTTCTGGATTGTTGACTTTATTCTTAGTATTTTTATCATCTTTTAAATTTTTTATTTGTTCTAATAAATTTTGATTAAGGGTTTTTAAACGCAAATTTTCTTCTTCCTTTTCTGATATATTCTTGTTGAATTTCTTCTCCAGACATTCACTTTCTTGCTCTAATTTTTTTCTAGTATCTTTGGACTTCTTGACCTTCTCAAGTAATTTTTTATTATAGTCCTTTAGATACCAAATTTCTTCATTACTTTATGTTGATTCTTCATGAAACCAATCTTCGAAATCCTTATATTTATTTTCTAATGCCTCATTTTTTTGTTGAAGTTCCATTAGCTCTTCTTTTAATCTTTTAATTTGTGTATGTGGGTTACCTCGATGCTCTTCAGTACTAAATAATCTTCCACACACTTGACAACTTAATTTGAATTTTTTTTCAATATATGCATATCCAATTTTCTTTAGACAAAATGGACATTTAGTCCAAAATGTGGATTGGGTTATAGGGACCATCCTTCCTTCTTTCATTTGCTGATTATAATTCGTTTTATTTTCTTCAGTAATTGACTCCATATTCCTTTTTCGAGATTAGATTAAGGTCTAAAAATAACCCTTTTTAGTCTTGTAATAATACTTTGTACTTTCGCATTGAATTTTATATATATATATTTGAATTTTTGAATTTTTTGAATTGTGTTTATACTTTTTTATTTTTTTTTATACCAATTTTTATGTGTTTTGTCTTTTTGCCTAGATTTTTTTTAATTCTTTTTCTCTATTTATTTTTTTTTAATTAATTTTTTCTTTTGTGGCCAATTGTCGAAAATAGAGCAACTCCACTTGTGTAGTGAAACGCTTTAGTTGTGTATCTTTGGACTTCTTAACCTTCCCAAGTAATTTTTTATTATAGTCCCTTAGATGCCAATTTTCTTCATTACTTTATGTTGATTCTTCATGAAACCGATCTTCGAGATCCTTGTATTTCTTTTCTGATGCCTCATTTTTTGAGAAAGTTCCATAAGCTCTTATTTTAATCTTTTAATTTGTGTGTGTGGATTACCTTGATGCTCTTCGGTACTAAATAATCTTCCACACTCTCGACAACTTAATTTGCATTTTTTTTTAATATATGTATATACAATTTCATTTAAACAAAATAGACATTTAGTCTAAAATGTGGAGTGGGTTATAGGGCTCATCTTTCCTTTTTTCATTTGTTGATTATAATTCTTTCTTTTTTTCACGTAATGGACTCCATATTGCCTTTTTTTTTAGATGAGATTAAGTTTTAAAAATAAGCATTTTTAATCTTATAATAATACTTCGTACTTTTGCTTTGAATTCATATATATACATATACATAATATATATATATATATATATATAATAGATATATATAATATCTTTTAACTTTTTTATTTCTTTTTAATACAATCTTTTTTATTTATTTTTGTTTTTCTTTAATATAGTTCTTTTCTAAATTTTTTTAATAACATCTTTTTTTCTCTTGATTTTTTTTAATTCTTTTTTTTCTCCTTTATTTTTATTTTAGTTTTAATTATTTTTTTCTTTTATGGCCAAGGGCCAATTGTCAAAAATGGGAAAACTCCACTTGTGTAGCGAAACACTTCAGTTGCGACGACAATAAGGTTGATGAATGGGTTGATGAGCAAAGGTCAGATCAAGCATGGCTCTGATACCAATGTAACGAACATGGTTCGTATACTCAGAGGAATGTTCTAATACCACTGTAACGAACAAAATTCTTATACTTGCAATAATCTTTAGAATACTTAGACAACAAACGACAAATACATCCATTGTAGGACAAGTAATTGTATATTGAATATTGTATAAAAGAATTGATGAAATATCAAATGATTACAAATGAAAGTGAGACTCTGCTTATGTACCTAGGCATGTACCTCTTCACAAAAGGTTATGTCATTCGAGACATGCCTATTCACTACTAATTAATCATTATTTTGTATTATTATTGTTTTACATTATTTATATATATTTTATTCATAACAAACAATCAATGAGATTGCATCCACAGGAAATTCTAGCTCAATTGTACATCTTTATGCCTCTAAACTTATATTTTGCTTTTGTAGTTTTTTTAAATTCTATACATACACTATTTGTGTATTCCCCACATGTCCTGTTTTAAGGGTTTGCATTTCCTGAATCAGATACTCAAACTCCCACATTATTGTATCAAGTAACTTGGCTCATGCATTATCCCATTTTTCAAGTGGAGATTTTGCAGAAGTGGCACCCTAGAGAACAAAAATTGTGGCACCATTTGAGAGTTAGTTTTTGTGTTTAGAGAAGCATTTTGAAGCTCTTAGCAACAAGGTGTTGGCATAGAATTGTGGGGAGCATAGTTTAGCGAGGCAATTTTTTACCCTTTTTTGGGACAGATTTTTTGGTCAATTTTGCCTGAAATCCAGTAAGAAAATTAGAAAATTGAAGTTTTAAGTTGTTGAGTTGTTGAAAATTAGTAGCGAGAAAGGTCCTTCTTTGACTTGTGCCTTAGTCAAAGAGACCAAGAAGCAATTTTCCTTAGCATGCATGAGTCCCTAAAAGTTAAGACGACTTCCTAAAATTTAGGGTGAATTCCTGTAAGCTAGGACAGTTCATGAAGCAGTTCGAATGATGCACTGGAGTGAGAGGCTCAGTGGTTGTATCCTAGTACAAGTTAGTTTTGGAAATTGACATGTGTGAGTCTCAAGTTCTAAATTGACGAAGCACGAGTTACATGAGTCAGTTAACTCATCAATCACTAGTTCAGTTTCTAGAAATAAAACTTGCCAAATTTAGGCTATTCAAAAAGCTTATAAGGAGGATGAAGGCACAAAACTGATCATTGTTTTTGTGAGCACGAGTTGGTTAGACAAAGCAATAGAGAGCATAAGTTTGTGTGTGTGAGCTTGTGGGAGGAAAAGTGTGCAAGAGAAGCTTGTGCAGAGATTGGTAGAGGTCATTTTCCCTTGGGATTTGCGCTAGGAATTAGGAGGTAATTCCTAGTTAATATGAGCAACATATGCGCATATATTGTGGAGAGGAATGTGCTAGGAAATAGGAGCTCCAAGAGCGCAAAGGATAAGGCATGCAGGATCAGGTCTTAAAAGAGTGTTTCAACTTAGTGCAAGCGCAAAAAACCAAATTGGTTTCTAGTGAAACAATATTGTATTGTAAGAGATCTATTGCTCATTGTTATATTAATAAAAAATCTTAATCAAGCAAAGGATTTTCCCAGTTGGGTTCCCTAAAAAAATTGTCTTGATTATTGTGTGACTATATGTATTTATGTTCCTATTCCACTGCAAAATAAGTAGAGAAAATTATGTGTTTTGGATTACAAGTTAGTTTCAGATTTGTTCATTCAAGCAGCGCAGAATTTTCAAGGATTTTCTACATGGTATCACAATGTGGGAACAAAATAAAGACTAACACAAATTGAGTGCAAGCATCATAGCAAAAGAACTTCTATAGCAACCGCAGCCTCTAGTAGCCTTATCAAGTGAGGAGTCGAGTTTCATGTGTCTTTATGTGATTTAGTACAAACTAAGTTTGGGCAGTTGGTGGTTGAGCTTGAGGGCAGATTTGTGCACTTATTGTTGGAGGATTTCTCTGTTTACACAGGCTAAGATTTTATGTGTGCCTTAGAAGGAGGATTGGGCCCCAATAGTCTTATTCTTGGAGGGTCGAAAGGCCTAATAGGTGGCGGGAACAGTCCTTTAGGTCAGCACATGAAGGAGGCTTGTAAAGGGAGGATGACCACAGGGTTTTAAGGAGGTTATGATCATAGACTGGAAGGTTGACGTGGATTGACAATGAGCCCTAACCAGAGGGCCGAAACTTCAGAAGGTGCGCACAGACCATGGGCAATTTGAGAACAGAAAATAGCGTCCAAAGGTATGTTGGTATTCTTCCATGTTTGATGATTGTTGCTAGGTGGTTTGGGATAAAATTGCATGGCAGTTTAAGAACATATTAGAGGACTATAGTAATGCCTTATTGAGCCCTAAAGTACAACCTCTTGTGAAGGACTACCACTCTGTTAGTGGGCAAGTGTTGGAGAGCTTACTAAGTAGGCATACTGGTGTACAAAGAATTGAGAGAAAATCATTGTTTAAAGGGAGCATCGAACTTCGTTCCATGGAAAGGGAGGATCACAATAGGGTTGAAAGATAATGGGGTGGGAGAGTTCATCAAGCAAGCGATAGTGCCACCTTAAGATCCCCAACAATTGGCCCAACATAATAAGAATGATATGAAGGCAAGGAGGATTATTCTAGAAGGGGCCATAGACCATATAGTACCTCATATCCATGAGATGAGATGTTCAATGCCATCTTAAGAATATAACATAATACCAGTGATACAAGGAGCTTGCTCTTAAGGAGAAGCTAAAGAGTATCCGGATGAGAAAGGATGAGCCCATCATCACATATTTTTCAAGGTTCACTCAATTATAAGATGAACTGAATGGTGTGGGAGTGATTGTATTTGATCATGACCTTGTGAGTTTTGCCTTGCTTGGACTTCACAAATTTTGGCAGGGCTTCTAGGATGTTGTCAGTGGGAGAGAATTTTTCCAATTGGCAAGGTTTTTGACTGACTGCGTTGAGGAAGAGATGCAGAGAGGGATTAGGGGTGGTAGATCAATTATGACAGTGGACGAGGAGAACCTTGCCCTAGCAGGCAAGAAGAGCTAAGGAGAGGTCAAGTCCCGTCAAAAGGGCAAGAAGAAGGATTTAAGCAAGATCAAGTGCTTCCATTTCCATGAGTTTGGACACTATGCCACTAAGTGTCCTAAGCAGAAGGAGTCCAATAAGGATCATGTAGTTGCATCAACGAAGGTAGATGCATTTTCTGCCCAATTCGAGAAAGATTTTTCATTGATTTCTTGCGTGGCAAGCTCAACAGATAACAGTATATGGTATATTGATTCAAGAGCATCCTTCCACATGACCAGGAATAAGAAGAGTTTCAGCCACCTAAAGGAGAAGGACATGCAGTTTCCGATTGAGGTAGGAGATGATGGTTAGTATGCAACTAGAGGAGATGGTACTGTCAGCTTTCAAAGGGAGTCAAGTAATCCTCTTCGTCTCAAAGATGTTCTCTATGTTCCAAGATTGAGGAAGAATCGTGTTTCAGTAGCTACCCTTGAGGACAATGGATATTATATGATTGAGGTAGGAGATGATGGTTAGTATGCAGCTAGAGGAGTTGGTATTGTCAACTTTCAAAGGGAGTCAAGTAATCCTCTTCATCTCAAAGATGTTCTCTATTTTCCAAGATTGAGGCAAAGTCTTGTTTCAGTAGCTACCCTTGAGGACAAGGGATACGATATCATCTTCAGCAGAGGTAAGTCATACCTCCAGCACTTAGCTTCTAGATGTAAGAAGCAGATAGGTGTGAGGGTGAAGAATGTCTACAAGTTGCAGGTAGAGATAGGTGTAGCCTTGAGCAACAAGGCAAGGAGACTGCAGAGTAGGAAAGTGGTGGTTGAGCGAGAGCAGGATAGAGCTCTCAAGATGGAGCCTCAGCGAGTTTCTCCATTTGAGTCTAAGCTAGTTAGTAGTTGGGTCGATCAACAGATTGATAATGACCATAGCCCAGGGCGAGTGGAGGTGGCCGCTTACCCAGAGACTCCCAGTATAGGGAGAGTTCGAGCCCGATGGGCAAAGGATTTGATTACGAGAGATCATAAGAGAGTTGAATCTTCCAATATCACTTCCATCCAAAGGAAGCAGCCACAAAGGTACACAGGGTACATGGCCCTCATGACTAAAGTGATGGACTAGTAGAACATGGTGGAAAAGAACAGATCCTCAAATTAGGTTCTGCATAGGAAAGTTCTAGTTCAAATGGAGCAGTTGCAACAGCAAAGAACGTGCTAGTGTTAAAGACAGATCCAGGTGGACAAGGTTATTCCAAAAGCACCTTCCTCGCTAAGAGGGAGTGCTGAAAATTAGTAGCGAAAAAAGGTCCTTCTTTGACTTGTGCCTTAGTCAAAGAAACCAAGAAGTAGTTTTCCTTAGCATGCATGTGCTCCTAAAAGTTAGGACGAGTTTAAGATGAATTCCTTTAAGTTAGGACAGTTCATGAAGCAATTCGATTGATGCGCTGGAGTGGGAGGCTTAGTTATTGTCTCCTAGTACGAGTTAGTATTGGAAATTGACATTGAGTCTGAAGTTCTAAATTGAGGCAACACGAGTTACATGAGTTAGTTAGACTCAGTTAACTCATCAATCACTAGTTCAATTTCCAGAAATAAAACTTGCCAAATTTAACCTATTCGAAAAGCTTATAAGACAAAGACACATAATTGGTCACTGATTTTGTGAGCACAAGTTGGTGAGACAAATCAATAGAGAGCACATGATTGTGTGTGTGAGCTTGTGAGAGGAACAATGTGCAAGAGAAGCTTGTGCACATATTGGTAGAGGCTATTTTCCCTTGGGATTTGCATTAGGGATTACGAAGTAATTCCTAGTTAATAGGAGCACATAGATTGTGGAGAGGAATGAGCTAAGAAATAGGGGCTCCAAGAACGCAAAGAATAAAGAAAGCAGTATCAGGTCTTGCAAGAGTGTTTCAGCTTAGTACAAGCAGAGAAAGCCAGATTAGTTTCTAGTGAAACAATATTGTATTGTAAGAGATCTGTCGCTCATTCTTCTATCAATAAAAAATTTCAATCAAGCAGAGGGTTTTCCCAGTTGGGTTCCCTTAGAAAATTTTGTCTCTTGAATATTGTGTGACTTTGTTTATTTTTGTTTATATTCCGCTGCAAAACAAGTAGAGAAAATTATGTGTCTTGGGTTACAAGTTAGTGTTGAAAATAGTACCAAGGAGAGGTGTTACTAGGCTTTTATCCATTTTCGCCTAGTGACACATTAATGGGTTTCGTCTCAATAACATTTATGAGTTTAATTAATGTCATGGGTGGAAGAAGCACTTAGAAGTGTTGCACCATGTATTTTTTCTAATATTAAAATCACTTGTACTTTATAAAGTGACTTAAAGTGACTTTATGTGTAAAGTACTAAGTGTGTTTTTCTAATATTAAAATGAGATGAAAAACCACTTTATGAGAAAAATAGAAAATGCACAACTTGAAAAAGATACTAAGGGACTTTTAAGTGATGGGGCCAAGATATGAGGGGGGTCATTTGGGAAAATTGATCTCAACCACACATCTTGACATTTGGAGATTAAATTTCAGCCATTGGACCCTTGATTTAGAGATTCAATTTTTTCCAATAAAACAAAACAGGGAAAAGGGATCTCATTCTTCACTTCGCACTTGAGGAGATCATAAAGGAAGAGAAATTGCAGCACCAAAAGGAGGGCTCGAAATTCTAGGAAGAAGACTGAATTAACCGCATGATTTTCAAGGGGGGACAGGAAGAGAGAGAGAGGCAGCACAGAAATTGAGGAATAGCAGCTTGAATTTCGAGGAGAGGCAGCAGGCACAAATTTTGAGGGATATTTAACTGCTATCAAGCCCAAAAAGCGAGGCACGAATTTCAGGACTGCCACTACAGGAAGCACAAATTTCGAGGTCTACAGCTGCCTTCAGGCACAAAAATAGAGGCAAACAAACACCTTCAGGCACAGCAATCGAGGCAGGGTTTGCACAGATTTTGAGGCTGAATTTGGGCATGAATTCTAAGGAGCTGAGCTGTAGAAAAATGCAAAAATTCTAGGCACTAAATTTTCTGAAAATCTGAATTGTTCAGTAGGCACAAATTTCCATAAATTGCAATTAATGCTACAGCAGAAAAGGGAGATAAGTACAGTGAAATTTTATGTACTTATTTTATAATTTTTCAAGCAATAAAAATCCTCCTTTGAAAACAGGTTTTCCCCATGAGGCTGTGGGGTTTTTCCCGGGTCAGCATGACCAAAGACAAGTGTCTCATATGTGTGAATGTTTGCCTAAATTTTGTATTAATTACCCGCTGATAGGAAAGTGAAAAATAGTAGAAGTACTCTTAATGTTTACAATAAATGCATTCTGAAATTTATATTAGCATGACAAAACATGCAGGTTGGGCCTAAACAAACACATACAAACTTGTAAACTGGGTTAAGGGTGCAAATCATAAATTTTCTACAGTTAGTTTCAGATTTGATCATTCAATCAGAGCAGAATTTTCAAGATCTGCACAATCAGAGCGTCCCAGGGGTTTTTGAAGGTGTTGAATCCATTTATGCATTCAAAAATACGAATTAAATGACAGAACATTATGACATCACCAAGAATCATGTCACCAAATTCCAGTGAAAAGGGGGCAAAAGTCACCTCTTTAGACTACACCATTGTGGGAGAGATATGTTGGAAATGCTTAAAGAGTTCATGTTTTATATTTCCTTTGGATGTTTTCAATTTTCTCATCCAAGTCAGATTTTCAATTTTGCATTCAGCCAAACTCAAAATGCCAAGTGATATTTGGACATAACCTATCCCATGGATAATGATGAACAAACTGTAAAATCACTCTAGCAAAATTCTCAAAATTATAATCATTGTGAGAATAGCGTAGACATTTTGTGACCCACTATTAGTTCTAGCTTTATTTCCTGTTATTCTAACTGTTGATCACAAAAGTGATTTTGCTAGGTTACAATTACTCTTTACCCTTAATAGACAGCTTAACATGAACCTGAAGATCCACTTCCAGGTTACTATTTCTCCAATTTGGCCTTTTCCCCTTTCACTCTTATCATCAGAAGTGTGATTCATTCTGCCTTTGAAGTTTGAGTTTTCTTCAAAGAGATTTTGGAAATTTGAATTTGGCTGAGTGCAAAATTTTGAAAAAATAAACACAATCTGACAATCTGATTTTGTATGAGAAAATTGAAAAGTATCCAAGAAATCTAGAAATTTAACTTTTAAGCACTTACAGCTTGTCTCTCCACAATTCCAAGCAACCACCTTGCTGCTAGGAGCTCCAAAATGCTCCTCCAAGAACTAAAATTAGTTCCAAAACATTGCTGCAAATTTTGTTCTCCAAGATGCTGCTACTCCCAGACCTTCACATGCACAATGGGATAATGAGTTAGCGCTTTTTGGAGAGGTGGATTAGTTTGAGAGTGATAATGGACCTACAAGGCTACAATTGTTAGGGTAAAAGAAAAGTGTGACTTCTACTTCATTAAGTGAGACGCTGATATAGGGAACAACTAGATGTCCCTGTAAGGGCCAGGGATACATCCCTTGCAAAACACAAAAAAGATTGACTCTAGGGAAGCAGCTCTTCTTGTCAGGCTGGTAACTCATGCAATCAACAAACTACCTGGTATTAGCAATGCATATCAGTCATGCCAGCACTGTATCCATAGAATGTATTAAAAAATGCTTGAATAAACTATACAAGACTTATGAGTATTGTCAATCTCCCCGTGTAATATTTGGATATAACATCATACTGCTTATAGATTTACTGTTTGGATATAATATAATCATGTAAGTCACTGTTTACAGCCCCGAGTAATGTAGCCTTTTTCCTGCTTTGTAAGAAAAAAAAAAGTCCCTCTTGTCATTGATAATAGCATAAGGCAGGGAAAAGTATACATTTCCTCAGAATTAATTGCACCTTCTGTTTTAGAGGGAATGGGTGCTCGTTCAATCAATACAATATAACATTATATATGGATATAGACTTGTAATACATGTCATGTCACTGTGTACATTGATCAGTGTGTCCCCAGTTCATAACTAGTTCCCAAGTCATGGCGAGTTTTCTCAATGAATAATGTGTTTCTAGCCCTGTGCTTCATGATCACAAAATAGCCGTTTTATGCTGTTTCTACATGTCACAAAGCAATCTTAAATATAGACAGTTGAGTGATTATTCATTAAATCAATCTGTATACATTAAATCACATAATGGTTATAATATTCACATGTTAAATTTGTGCATTCTTTCAAATTGTTTGCTTTTGACATTTACAAGTTTTCTTTTGAATTGCTGTTTATGCTAATTTGAAGATCAAATTGTTTACAATGTTGGGAGTAAACATACCATTCAAGAAGCATGTATGTTAAAGACAAATTGTGCCTCCAAAAGAATACATATTTTATAAATAATACTCCTTCAGGCACGACGCTTGCTAAGACGCCATGAGTTGGGTTCATGATAACGGTCATAAAGAGGCTCAACGCGCTCCTGCCGCTTGCGCTTGCTTAGTTTTGTAGGATCAGCTACCTTGAAGAACCTTGGTGCCAATTCTACCAACCATTTTGGATCAACAACAGTTACTTCCCGCATGTACTCTTTGGTGGTCATTACAAGTTCATAATAGATCACCCAGTCAGGCTGTCTTTGGAACAGGGCACTACTAGGATGGATATAGACTGGTTGATTCTCAACAAGAGTTCGATATCCTTCCTGAGGATCCTTCCGAGCTGCATGAAAGAAGAATCCTGCGGAAATGGCCTTCCTAATCTTAGTAAAGTTCTTTCCAGCACTGATAACATCCAGCTTATACCTGCAAATAACAAATGCATAATAAGAACGTAGTATAATAAAAAAATAAAATACAAAATATATCATACTCATCTGTCCCTATTGCAGATAAGATTCCTAGAAACCTTAAAAGCTATATACAATCATTTAACCACTTTCTAATCAAAGATTTATAAATATTAAAAACCAAGATGATTGTGCTCTTTGTGCACGCGCCTGTGTGTAATATACATACATGCATAACTATCACTTTCATCATCCCCATTGGAGATAACTCTCATTGAGATAAAAACTTAACAGCTATATATTGTCCTTGAGACAAGGCTCTTTCTGAGCATCTCTAACTCCATGAACAAGATTATAATGTTATTTTTAATGAAAGCTCCTGCCACTCAAAGTGGGGGCCATAACAAAGAACAATGGATGTTGGGTGAGATCACCTTAACAGGTCAACATGAGCACCATAACAAAGAAAACTTAAACTTGTCTGGTATTGAAGAACTAGGTGTCTCTTTCCCTCATCTTTGAGCAAGGAATTCACCTCATTACAGTACATAACACAGATCTATGAGGCTTCACCCAAACTGTTTGGCATTTTGAATGTGGCTTTGTTTTTTACATGTTAGAGATAAATTTTCAAGATACATATCCTCTTATTTTGTAACTGAAAATGGACACTAATGTTCCAAAATAAAATGCAAGGGCCTGATATCCTAAGGTTGTGTATTTGCTGGCAGCTACAGCCTTGTTTCATTGTTTGGCATCTGAACTGTTTGTTAAAGGACTAAAGAAAATCTTCCTCACTTGCATAATATTTATTCATGTAGAGGTCTGTGTGTATGTCTCTTGTGGGCCTGTATTCACTTAAGTGATAGATCTGAGTTTTGCATCAGTGCTCTGTTTCCACCTCATTTAATTAGCTGAGGCAAGCATAATATGGTTTGGTTTGCAATTGGACTATAGCATCCCTTCATATGAAATATTCATCATAATGTTGAGCACTTTTAAAGAAAGATCCATATTAACTTACTCAAGGACCGATCTAGGCTAGTTGAAGCTTTGTGCCTTGACTGCCGATATTTATCTTTTAAGAAACTCCCCTCAAATCACTGAGATTATTATATACCAAAGCTGGAGTTTGCCTGCAGGTTAATGGCTATTAATGAATGTGCACCTGTGAAGTCAGAAGTTGGTGAAATCATTCCATAAATGTTTGCTAAGAACATAATCCTCAGAAAAATTACATCCTGAAACAATACTTTGTTGTTAGCTGCCCAGAGTAACACTTGTATCTTTCGCCTTCAGTGAGCTTGCTACTTAAAGGTAACAAATTTCATTTGCCTCGGATATTGTTGTGGGTATATAAATTTCATGTCATTTGAGGAACTCCAATCTTAAAATGTAAAGGAGTGTTAGTATCTTGTAGCTGACAGCATAACACTTTAGTGCTTTCAACCAACACTAAGCTTAAATGTTGGTTAACATTTACTTCAGAAGTTAAACTAGTTGAATAAACTCAAGTTTATTTGATATCTAGATCAACATGGCCACCTGACACAAAGTTTGAACACTCAAGAGTTGAAATCAGCCTCTCATTAGAGTATTGCCAAGTATTCTAACTAATCAACTTAGAAGAGAATCTAGCGAACATATTGCTGAAACGAATGATCCCTATAAGTGAAACAGCGCACTATGTTTGTATTTATCCATAAAGATATAAAGATAATATTTCATCTTAGTTCTTGTCTCAAGTTATCATGTAGGGAGGCCCCCATAGTGCGATTCAATTCACCTCAAAAAGGAGGAAAATAAACCGAGGGTACAGTGGTTCATCTTCTAATTTGCCTTTTGATTTGTCTAGAGTATCGACCCTGCATTTCCAGCATTGCAAATCTAGTGGTAACATTTTTGCGCCGTTGTTGAGGAACAAATGTTGGTTTCCCAAAAATACGGAAGAGTGAGCTTCCACAATTTTGATGTCATCTGATTCTGATTTTGAAACACTCATCTGGTGACTCCTCAAGAGGGAGCTTCCTACCATAGATAGAATACTCTAAGTTCCACTCAGAAACTAGTTTCGAGATTTAGTGACCTAGAAAGGGTATATAGGGGGAAATTAAGAAGAGAATCCCAAGCCTCCTTGGACAGAACCCTTGAAGTAGTCCAGGACATTAGATTATTATTTGAGACTTCAGGGCTACCTGTTCACCAAAGAGTCATGGCAACACCCCCGTGGGTTAAAAATGTTTACAAGGCCTTCGATGTCACAAGAATCTGAGAAGCCCCACATGCCATGCCTGATAAATACCAAAATGGCTTCCGAAATTCACTAGCAACAAGGTAATTACTGCCAAAAAGCATCTTGCTAAATTTTATGATTTCGTAGGAGAGGCGGGTGTAATAGGGACATGAGGATGTTGTTATGAAGCTATTCACTTTGTCCTTAGAAGAAGCTAAAGTATAGTTTCGTGGTTCGCCTAATAATTGTTAAATCTCCTAATACCAACCCAGATTTATTTTATCACGGCAATGGGAGGTCACAGGGTCGAATCTCGAAAGCTCTTGGGGTTAGGTCAGTAAATAGGCCGAGGGGTGTTGATGCCCTTCGGGTGGCGTCCACTAAGTGTTAAAAAACCCTGGACGTAGCGGCTACCCACTGACCCGGGTATCCGTGAACCAGTAAGTGAAAAAAAAAGATCTAGAAATATATGCAACAGAAATAAATAGGAGAGATCAATCACATATTGCAATAGAAATAATTCACCCACAACAATTCTCCATCACTAATTAATGTGGAAAATTAGGGTTTCAACCTACAGAGAATTTATAAAGAAAAATATAATGACTAGAACCTGCAACTCGGCCCCATTGGAATAATTCGGCCAAAGGAAAACTAGCCAACTAGAAATCAACCTCTGAAGAAATTCGACCCGAAGAAAATTGGCCCACCTCTCACCAAAAAATAAGCCTCTGCACCTAGATCTCACTCGTCCTCTGCGCACTAACATCTCAGCCCTGGTAAATCAGTGATGTGATAATGAGATCTAAGACAATTATTAAGGTATTACAGACTCATGTGCATGGATATGCCTATGTTACTTTGTGCGATGGATCGATAAGATTGTGAAATACATAGACAATGAAGCAGTTAAAGAACATAATAGACAACACATATAAACATAACAAGTTTAATAAGGAGTTCACCCAACACTCCTGGGCTACGTCTCCTGGTCCAGCCTTCAATGATGACCTCTCTATTATGTCTTCAAAACAGAATTTTACGAAAGTATGAGCTCAATTTGAGTCTCAACACACAACAGTGACAACAGCAAGAGTTTTGCTTGAACCCCTCAAGCCTCTCTGAGTACACAAACTCTCTTTATCACTCTTTGTCTCTGTCTTTGCTCTGTCTCAGCACTACCTGTCTGTTTTCTGTCAATCTATGGCTTTAAAGCCAATCGGCGATGCTTGTTCGTTTCCTCTTCTCGTGCTCTCTTGCTTCCCGACCTCTGTCCGCTCAGACCCCCCTCTGAGCGTTAGCAACCATTGCTAAACACTTTCAGGGATGGTGGCCACCTATTCTATAACGAAATGGGTCATCGGGCTTTTGAAATCCCAAAATTGGTCGTTTTTTGTTTACACAGAGAAACACTACAAAACACAGGAAAATCCGCCAAATCACTGTTCATCGGATTTGAAATATTATGAATCCGCCTTATAACTCCTATCGGGTCCACCTTTATAGCGCTTATCACATCTCCACCATTGATCTAGGAGATCTGGATCCAACGGCTGTGGTTCATTTTGGGCAGCTCTTCCATACAAGGGTTAACCGCCTGATAAGGGTGGTTTTCTCTCTCCTCGGCATGGACACGTGGTAGCCAATGTATGGGATCGGGCAGAGCCCGGCCCAAACCATTTACCACCTTTGGCTCTCCTGAAATCTTGCCTATTTTGTGATTTCCTATTATATTTGAAAATACATAAAAATATGAAAATCTTGCTTATATTGGACTTGAAATAACATACAATAGCATTAAGAAACCCTTTCGGGTCCGGTTCCTCGCATTGATGCTTTATCCTTTTTATTTCGTTTTTTTAAACGAAAATCGCAATTTACATTGAAAAAGTCCTTTTATCGAACTTGAAAGTATATCAAATCTCATTTATAATGTTATCAGGTCCGGCTGCCGTAAGCCATATGTATATCGGCCTTGCTCCATTGTAATGTGTCGACGCGATATTGCGATGCAACTTGGGTCGTCGATCTGCACGCTTGATCGATGGTCCTCGTTGAGCCCGCTAATCGCTATCGTGTATTCCTTATGGTCTCCACCGATAGCCTCCCTTTGCCACCGCCGGTTGTGATTCGCCGATCGGATCTGGACCGTTGATGGGCCAAATCCGACGGCTCCGATTCAAAGTTGCTTAAGCCTCCAATAAGCCTTATTCCACTGATTTCTTCATGTTGTTATGAAGCTATTCACTTTGTCCTTAGAAGAAGCTAAAGTATAGTTTCGTGGTTTGCTTAATAATTGTTAAATCTCCTAATACCAACCCAGATTTATTTTCTCACGGCAATTATTTATTCCCAACAATTTATTTAATTAACAAATAAATCATGAATTACCGAAAAATAAAATCACTAGTATTTCAACATCTAGAAATATATGCAACAAAAATAAATAAGAGAGATCAATCACATATTGCAATAGAAATAATTCACCCACAACAATTCTCCATCATTAATTAATGTGGAAAATTAGGGTTTCAACCCATAGAGAATTTATAAAGAAAAATATAATGATTGGTACCTGCAACTCGGCCCCATTGGAATAATTCAACCAAAGGAAAACTGGCCAACTAGAAATCAACCTCTAAAGAAATTCGACTCGAAGAAAATCAACCCACCTCTCACCAAAAAATCAGCGTCTACACCTAGACTCACTCGTCCACATCTCAGCCCTGGTAAATCAGTGATCTGATAATGAGATCTAAAAGAATTATTAAGGTATTACAGACTCATTTGCATGGATATGCCTATGTTACTTTGTGCAATGGATCGATAAGATTGTGAAATACATGGACAATGAAGCAGTTAAAGAACATAATAGACAACACACATAAACACAACAAGTTTAATAAGGAGTTCACCCAACTCTCCTGGGCTACGTCCCCTGGTCAAGCCTTCATTGGTGACCTTTCTATTATGTCTTCAAAACAGAGTTTTACAAAGTATGAGCTCAATTTGAGTCTCAACACACAACAGTGACAACAGCAAGAGTTTTTCTTGAACCCCTCAAGCCTCTCTGAGTACACAGACTTCCTCTATCACTCTATTTCTGTATTTGCTCTGTCTCGGCATTGTTTGTCTGTTTTCTATCAATCTGTGGCTTTAAAGCTAATCGGCGTTGCCTGTTCGTTTCCTCTTCTCGGGCTCTTTGGCTTCCCGACCTCTGTCCACTCAGATCCCCCTCTGAGCGTTAGCAATCATTGCTAAACGCTTTCAGGGATGGTGGCCACCTGTTCTGTAACGAAATGGATCATCGGGCCTTTGAAATCCCAAAATTGGTCGTTCTCTATTTACATAGAGAAACGCTGCAAAACACAGGAAAATCCGCCAAATCACTGTTCATCGGATTTGAAATATTATGAATCCGCCTTATAACTCCTATCAGGTCCGTCTTTATAGTGCTTATCGCATCTCCACCGTTGATCTAGGAGATATGGATCCAACGACTGTGGTTCATTTCGGGCGGCTCTTCCGTACAAGGGTTAACCGCCCAATAAGGGTGGTTTTCTCTCTCCTCAACCTAGACACATGGCAGCAATGTATGGGATCGGGCAAAGCCCGGCCCAAACCATTTACCGCCTTTGGCTCTCCCAAAATCTTGCCTGTTTTGTGAATTCCCTTTATATTTGAAAATACATACAAATATGAAAATCCTGCTTATATCGAACTTGAAATAACATACAATAGCATTAAGAAACCCTTTCGGGTCCGGTTCATCGCATCGGTGCTTTATCCTTTGTATTTCGTTTTTTTTAATGAAAATCGTGATTTACATTGAAAAAGTCCTTTTACTGAACTTGAAATTATATCAAATCTCGTTTATAATGTTATTGGGTCCGGCTGTCGCAAGCCATATGTATATCAACCCGCTCCATTGTAATGTGCCGATGCGATATTGCGATGCAAGTTGGGCTATCAATCTGCGCGCTTGATCGACAGTCCTCGTTGAGCCCGCTGATGGTTGTCGCGTATTCCTTATGGTCTCCGCCGATAGCCTCCCTTTGCCACCGCCGATTGTGATTCGCCGATCGCATCTGGACCACTAATTAGCCAGATCCAACAGCTCCAATTCAAAGTTACTTAAGCCTCTGATAAGCCTTATTCCACTGATTTCTTCATGTTTTTACCTCCTGATAGTGTAATCCGACTTTTTGAAAAGCTCTTCTCATGTGATAGTTTCGAGTGTTTTGAAGATTTTGAAGATTTAGAGGGTTTTCTAGGATCCATTTGGATCACGCCTTCCCACTGAAAAAGCTTTTGGACCACCAAAAGTGTTGTGTGTGGAGCATGATTGTTCAGAGGTCTTTGTTTTAGCCGGATGTATACCCCAGGAAGTTTGTACACCCCTCCATGTGAGGGGGTGCGGGGGGGCCGATCCCCCCCGGCTGGGGGG